>JAWQFJ010000016.1:0-22500 GCA_034096865.1 Theodoxus fluviatilis
GAATTCTAATCATGGATCAGGACAGGTCGGGAGAAAGACATGTGATCACCATGTGAAGGGAGTAATCGAACAAAAGAGACCATTGGATAAGAAAGCCATGAGTCGTCATCTTACATTGTGATGTAGGTACATTTTGGAAGCAATCAGGTATCATGAGAGAAGGACACGTGACTTAATTGTGACGAACGAAGGCTGGAAAACTTATAAATACTGGGGGAATAATGCGATTCGGCGCGCGTCAACATTTATTTTCAACGAACAGACCCCCGTGGTACATTCGCGTCCTGCTGTTCCCTGTTTTTTTTAGAAAATGTAGAGTAATAATAATAATTTGGGAAGTCGTAATGGCTCCCTCTTCAGTGTAAAAGAAAGAAGTGAAGGGAAGATTGAGAGGGTTTGAGACCCTGTTGTCTGCCACGTCATTATTCAATGTGTCTAACGGCTGTCAGATCCGTTATCAGACGTTACCGTTGGCTGTTCAAGACGGATGTCCCAAGAAAGTAGATGTCATCCTCCCGTCATCACCTTCTCCAGTGGATTGATCTATTATTGACCTGAAGTTTACCCAGGTTGATCCGACAATAGGAAGAAAAGTTTTCATCTGATAAATTCTGCTGGGATGATGAGTAGTACCCATCCTGGTAGAGGAAGTGTTTACACCGTAGTATACTAAATCTTGTGATTGTGCATCAATTGGATTACCTCTATTTCATTCCCCTTTTCCCTTTTCCCGTTTCGTCGAACATGATTCCACCATGGATATATAAGCGTATGTGAACCGTCGTCATATGAAAACATCGAAAAAGTTAAGTAAGTAATTTAGTCTCCTGGTCTGGCAGAGTATCTTCTAATTGGGGTTTGGGTATTTAGAAAAATATTATTCCTAGATCTACTTCAGAACATTTATAGATTTATTAATGATTGTTTATTAAACATTTTTAATTTGCTGTGAGTTTCCATTCTCTCATTTCATACTTATACCATGCTTTGTGTGAATGAGAGAATGAAGGTGTGCGAGAAGTTCTGTTGCTGTATCCCCTAGACATAGACAACGAGCCAAGTTTTAAATACAGTTTTAGATTGAAAGGGCTTCTCGTCACAGACAGAGAAAGACAGAGAGAGACGGAGAGTGTTGGGGTGTGTAGGGGTGGGGATGGGTATATGTGTGTGTGTCCTCAGCATTGCTTTAGTCAGCATAATGACGGTCGAGGCCTTGGTCATTGTTACTAGAAAATGAAGTGCATTACACAAACCATTAAACGTTTTTGTTCTTTTTTATCGTTTCTTATGTCAGCCGTCAACACACTGAACACCATCTCGTCCGCCATCACCATCATCACTATCGCCATCACCCCACCACAACCATCATCACCACCACCACAATAGTCATCATCATCATCATCATCATCATCATCATCATCATCATCATCATCATCATCATCATCATCGTCATCGTCATCATCATCATCATCATCATCGTACGTCATCGTCATCATCATCATCATCATCATCATCATCATCATCATCATGATGCGTTCAAGACCAGGAGCACGTTACGTAGACGCGAGGAAAGCCAAGATCTCGCTAGGAATAGGCCGGTGTCAACATGGTGAAAGCATATAAAGGCGATGTAAATGCTGCTTGGGGCTGGCTGTGCGGGTGCTACTGGAGCAGGCCCCGAAAACACAAAGATCACAGCATTCCAACTGATGAAAGAGGCATGTGATTCTTGACACATGTTGACATCAGCCTATATGCCTCGCAGGACCTCACGTCGATGCACCGCGGCCCAGGCAAAGGACGACACCGTGACTTTGGGGCATTAACAGTCCAAGTAGCATCGAGAGAGTAGCTACAGGAAGAGTGCGAGGTACCCGGTGACGTCAGGTGCACTGTCACTTCCTGAATGCCTGTCACAACATTCTCGATTGTGTTTGAAAAGACAGATTTGTGTTGCATTCTTTCACACAAATCCTTTTTTGCACAAGACCACCGCATACTTGATTCGAGAGAGAAAATGGGCATCTTTATTAAGAAAGCATAGTATCCAAAGATTAACACAACATCCAATATTCTTTCTTAATAAAGAGCCAGTAACACAATATAATATACATACGGCAAGTATAAAAATCATGGCAGCATGCCTCAGAACATCAACATGTTATTGCATATATAAAACGGCTGAGGTTGTGCAAAAAAT
This sequence comes from Theodoxus fluviatilis, assembly GCA_034096865.1. NCBI lineage: Eukaryota > Metazoa > Mollusca > Gastropoda > Cycloneritida > Neritidae > Theodoxus > Theodoxus fluviatilis. Next base: position 2,201 of record JAWQFJ010000016.1, read on the forward strand.
GTACACGTCACATTGCAAATTTTCAGCTGCAGAAACAGAATTCTACATTCATAGAATTAATCAAAACTATGATCCTGGTTATGTCCCTTGTTCTGGTCTCAGTGTTACTTGTTCTAGTAGTTTTACCTCTCACCACTGTACAAAATTATTTACAATCACATCATTACATCTAACTAATCTTCTTGATCCCTGTTTTGTGTGAGGGCTGACCGCCACAGCTATAAGGAGTTACAGACGACGTATAGCAGCCCCCACACAACCTAGAGAAGTAAAATAGACAAATAGACAAACTGTCACACGAAACAGACACGATGCCCAATAGGTATGTGCAACCACCGCGCCATCTAGCCGTCTGCAGCGAAAGTGTAACGTCCATAGTAGTGTAGATTCCGTGACTAACGGTGGAAAGAAGGAGTGCACAGGTATCGCGTGTTTGGCTGAGCGGAAAGTAATAAACAACTTATCAAGGCCCAATGTTACATCTGCGAGACTGAGATTGCTTGGATACTGTCATCTCCCCTACGCTCACAAATGCATGGAAGGCCCATAAAAACATAGCCCCGAAAAGAGTTTGGAGTTAGTGTGTCCCAGATATCGTGCCGCCCCGAATACCAGTGCTTGTAGGATTGGTTCGGAAATTGGTATGCGATGATCCATATGGGGTTATGGGGTTTTAATGTTTTCCTAGCTTGCAGCATCTTCCTAATGATGAAGGAGCCTGATGGGTCTCTGATTGCCGCTAATTTTTGTGGACATATCCGATTGCTGAAACGGCTGATGCTACTGTGGCTGGAGCATACCCCTTCTCGTGCAGGCACAAGATATACAGACAAAAAGGGCAAAGACCACACGACTCACACGCTGAGAGGATGTGAAAAATGGCTGTTTTTAGACAACATTTACGGCCCCTGCGACCTTGACCTTGAAGCGGGGTCAAGTCGCCTTGTCATCATACACCATCATGCTAAATTGGGTGTCGATAGACTTAATAGTCTCGGAGAAAAATCCAACGTTACATTTTTTTTACGGATGACAGGCCGCCCGGACGCCCGACACGGGTGACCTAGTATGTAAGTATAACATGTGTACTACAATGTTATGAAGTTTGGAAGAGTTAAACTGGTATCAAAAGATAGGGATTACTTTGCCCTATATACCATATATAGGTCAGGTATCCAATCTCAAAAACTTCAGAGAAAATTAGGAAAATGTGAAAAATGGCGTATTCGGTGATAAAGCTCAAAATGTTAAACACGGATTCTGCTGAAATTTGGAGCACGGTCAGGGTTTCACCCAAGGAAAAAATTCCAATAAATTTTGGAGATTATCTGTTATCTAGTTTGGGCATTTAAACCATTCACATACTTTGTCGCAGTGACGGAGCCCGCCGTGTGCCTCAAGCTGGCGCATGCGTCCCACACTCAGAGACCGCTAGCAGGCGCTAAAGTGAACAAGATTTCGCAGTGTCAGGCCTGGCTAGCAGAACATGCTGTCTGAATTCCACATGTCATGGAAGACCAGCCGTCTATTCAACCGCTGTAAAGCGTTATAAACGTTCACGAATTGAGCGGAACAACGTCTTAAATTATACAGGGCGCATCGCAGGCGTACGTCCATGAACCGCGAGTGCGGTAATAATTTTGATCAAGCCAGACGTAGTTCTCGCTTGTAAATCACTCTCTATATAGCAGCTGCATTTCTATTTTTATATCTTAAGTTTGCAGAGATATCGACAGCGACATTGTGCAAACTGTTCACTAACTTCCTGGACTGAAGTCCAAAGGTCAACAAACGCGGACAGGACTGATAAGGGGCAGAATGAACAGTTATCTGGAAATAAAGTTTGTTCAGTCAGTGCGGTCAATGGACGCTCTACTTTATACACGCGCGCGCACACACACACACACACACACACACACACACACTAAACACACACACACACACACACACACACATTCACACACATTCACACACACACACACACACACACACACGCATACACACATAGGTACACACATTTACACACACATACACACATACATACATACTCACATACACACTCACATACATACACACACATACACATACATATATACACATACACTAACACACACATACATACATGTACATACACATTCACACACACACACACACGCACATACACACACACACACACACACACACACATACACACACACATACACACACACACACAAGCGGGGATGGGGCGGAGATGGGGAAATAATGTACGTTTTGACATTTGAACACTTGAGCGTAACTCCGGCCGAATGAAACGCCTAACTGTGTATGAGAAAATGAAGCTAACATCGCAGAGCGTGATTTTCAATAATTACCCAAAAACCTCAGTACAAAGCTAGTGTGGCTGAAATGGTCATTGTCCCCAACATTTCCAGACACTGCACTCGGAGTACTCTGTCCGATCGGACAGAGTACTCGGAGTTTGAAATCTCGTCCTTACAGTTACAGTCAAAGATTATGTGTAACCTATAATCTTTGTTACAGTCACGTGACATACCGATGACCTTGTGATATATAGCGACATGTTCTTCACTCGGCGATAATAAGTGTTACACTTTTTCTTTCTTTCTCTCTTTCTGAAATCACTAGTCCCGAGTTTTGAAATCTCGGCCTTACAGTCACGTGACTCGCACGCCCGGGGAGTTATGCTAAGATCCGGCCGCGTTAATGTATCTGCGTTTTGTGACAAACGTCTTGCTCGGCGATACTGTACTCCATGCACCTTCACGGTCCGCGCGATTCTGGTGTAATCTTAAGCTAACGACGTTTATAAATGTCCGTTCTCGCGAGAAATGCCGAGATTTGAAACTGGGGTACAGTGTCCGGAAATGTTGGTTACAACGACCATTTCAGCCCTATTGGTTGTGAAAACTCTCGATATACCACAAGGTCATCGGTATGTCACGTGACTGTAAGGACGAGATTTCAAACTCCGAGTACAGTGTCCGGAAATGTTGGGGACAACGACCATTTCAGCGCTAGTGTGTTGATCTTGAGATTGTCAGTCTATTGCACCTCATGGCCTACTCGATGTTACAACTTGGGGGATATTTGTGTGATCGTGTGTGTATGTGTGTGTGTGTGTGCGTGTGTGTGTGTGTGTGTGTGTGTGTGTGTGTGTGTGTGTGTGTGTGTGTGTGTGTAACCATTAAGAGGTTTAAATGAAGAGATTTGGGATGGTGTGTGTTGCTCATTTTCAAATTCTTAACTTGCTGAAGATTTGATAATTTTCTCAAAAGTAATAAGATCCTGAATAGACAGAAAGTTACCTCTATGTATTTATTTGGCGAAGCTGTAATGTCCACAGTAACCGCAAACTTTTTTTGTAGAATTATTACAAACGTTAAAAACGTCTTGGTTCTATATTCTCGATTTGTGTTTTCTCTCTCTCTCTCTCTTTCTCGAAGTGAACCTTGTTTTTTATGCAAAGATCACAAACTGTCTAGGATGGACTGCATGAACACATTTGTCATGCAAATGGACAGTCATGCGAGCACTCCTGCCAGTTTGACATTGCACATCATGAAAGTATTGCATTGACTGCAGAAGAATGTCGTATTACTTCATTGTGCTTTGTAGCCAAAGTCTGCAAGTTTCACATCGGCAAGGAAGTGTATGGATGTCAATACCATTCCGTCGAGAGCGCTGCGACGTGCTGTCCCATTCATGTGAATGAACAGTCAAATGTGCGCTAATGTTCGTGTGGCATTAGATAGGCTATATCATATTGACCACGGGAGATTGTCGTTTTACGTCATCGTGCTTTGAAGCCAAGGTTTGAAAGTTTCGAAATTAGCAAGAACGTATGTTGACATGCATGTGAACATCAGCGTGAATGGTCTGGCGTCACTTCACGTATGTTGACATCCATGTGAATGTGATGGGGGGTGGCATGATGCATGATGGTAGGAGGGCGCAGGTATGAGACAAATCGTACTTGCTTTCCACAACTTTATTCATCCATGGGTACAGGAGCCCCTGGCTGGTCCGAGGCCTGATGATAATGGCCTGGACCAACCCAAGACCATGGTCACAGTGATCTCTCCCCCAGATGGTATGGGGTCTCTCAAGAGACTGGTGGTGAACGCCTCTGTAGAGACTGCTGGTGAGCTCTCTCTCTCTGGTGGTGAATGTCTCTCCCGACCTCCCGACAGTCCCCCCTTATCTAAGCAATGCGCGGACCCCAGGGGAGCCAGGCTTGCCATCCACCACGACAATCCCGAGAATGACCTGGCTCATGAATACAGCTGAAATGGTCGAAGTCGGTGGTTATTCTGACCTTTGACCGCACCCGCCACTCCGCCTGACTGACTTCGCACGCCCGGGGAGTTATGCTAAGATCCGGCCGCGTTAACGTATCTGTGTTTTGTGACAAACGTCTTGCTCGGCGGTACTGTACTCCATGCACCTTAACGGTGCGCGTGATTCGGGTGTAATCTTAAGCTAAACGACGTTTCTTGGCAGTATTACACCCGAATCACGCGGAGCACAACATTTGCGCAGCTGAGTGCGAGCTGAGTGCAAAATCTGGGTCACGTAGCGGCGTCCATTTTCAAGGCTTGTGATGAACTTTATTCACTGTTTACAAGGACGCAACACATGAAAAAAGGACGTAAATGTATGTACATGAACAGGATCAAGACTAACATCCAGTCTTGCGACTTAAACGCGCACGAATTTAGAGGCTGATCGAGTTATTCTCGAGACCGAACAGACAGTTACTTTCTTCGCACCCGTGCTGCTTGCTCGTGCTGGTCCAGCCTTGTTGATGACCTGCTGCGAGTCCTCGTGCTGCCCGCGTGGCCCGAGATGTCGCCGGGTTTGTTGTGTCTGGCGGCGGCTGGGTGACGGTTGACCTGTGACGGGGCTGGAGCGGATGGATTCTCAGCTGCTGGTGAAACCAGCGTCTGACGACTTGTGCACGATCGCTCCCCGGTAACATCTCGGCTTTGGGTCACGGGAAGCCTCACGCTTGGCCGACGACATGATCGCGAACGCGTTGCCCCTCGTGATTGCCAGCGAGATTCTCTGGAACAGGAACTGTGTCTGGCGCGGGTCATCTGTCGACAGTGCAATCCGCTGGCCGATCTCTCGGATAAGTTCCGTTGCTGCCGGTCCGACGACTCCGGTAGTTTCAACAGCGAACGGGACGAAGTGGTACCGTTCCGAGATAGAGGCGTACTTCCTCCTTTTCGAACCTTCGGCGGTCCGGCAGGCGTGCCCTGGGTCGATGGCAGAGTCTGTCATTGAAGACGGCGCAAAAGAATCAGAGCAGGTGGCGTCCCAAACAAGTGACTTGCCGTTCTTGAATGGGAATACCGTCATGCCGTCGGGGCGTCGCCCATCTCCTCTGTCAAGACCAACCGGTTCCATAACGGAATACAGGCCTGCGGAGTCGAGCGACCGTTTGATGACGTCGTTGAGAGCGGCGTGGCGTGGGAATCTCCCGGCACTGTAGCGGCATGAAAGCGGGTGCAAGCCGTAGGTGTCGACTGTCTTGCCGCAACGACAGGGATGGCTCTGGCACATCTGCTGGCCGAGGCGGAGAGAGACAGCAATCCTGAGCGTCTCGTCGTCTAGGAGGGTGCCGAGAGATGTGGCGGGAATGGCGTGTAACCAGCATCCGCTGTTGGGTTGTGCGGCCGAGCCCAGACAAACCAAACGATGCTGGTTAAGACGGGGTCTGAGCTCGTTCGCGACAGCTCGACTGGCAGTGCGATCCCAACTGTGCTGGGATTCCGGGATCTCGGCATATGGGAGCCCCTTCTGTCTCCAACGGCCGAGAGCGTCCTCTGCGTCCACTGGAGATGAATCGTCGTCCGTGTTTCGGCCGAGGATGGCTTTGACGAGCCGCTTGCTGGAGTAGACAGAGGCCAGGAAAGCAGGGAGTGCCAAGTCGCTGGCGGTCCTAAGGCCTATGCCCCCCTCGGCCAGTGGTAGCGTCGCTTGTCGCCAGCCCGTGTCGTCGAAAGCGATGTTGAGGAGGCGTTCGGCGGCCTCTTTCAGGACGGTGTCAAACTCGAGGAGCTCTGCCTCGGCGGTGTATGCTCGGCAGCTTCGGAGTGTGTAAAGGAGCTTCGGCGCCGCGAAGCAATTCCTGAGAAGGAACAGGGCAGGATGCGAATCGAGGTATTCGAGACGGGTCGTCATGGAGCGCAGATCATCTGTCTTTTTTGCTATTGTAGCCGACGTCGCGATCGCACTGATTGGTGAGCCCAGCAGTTCCAGATGGTCCAGCTCGGTCACTCGGACACCAGGCAGGACAGGTCTAAAATTGGCCAAGTGGGCGGTGAATTGCTCCGCGGGGAAACCAACATTGACGATTTCCGACTTAGCCGGGTTGACCTCCAAGCCGAGGGAACTCAGCCTGCGAACGGCAGTTTCGACATCGTGCAGAACGGAGGCAGGGTTTCCACCAATCGTGGCGTCGTCCAGGTACCACACGTTCAGGTCGGACGTGAGACCACGGGCGACTTCGTCGACTGTGGCGGCAAACAGCATAGGTCCCAAGGGGTCTCCCTGTTGAACGCCGGTAGCCGACTCGATCTCCTTGCCGTCGGCGAGAACGGTAGTGGGGCGATGATAGGCCAGGTGTACGAGTGGATAGGCTTCCGGTGCCCGTTTTAAGCAAGCTTCGAGAAGTCGGTCTCTGCGGACGCTGTTGAATGCGTTTCTCATGTCGAGCTTCACGACGACTGCCGGGCCGGCATCCCCGCGCCGCTCCACGAACCTGCGGACTGCGTGGGCCGCACCCTCGCATCCGCCCCTCACCCCGACGCCCAGTTGAACCGGCTTGAACTCAGCACTGAGACGGCGCACTATCGGTCGGCACACCACCTTAGCGGCCAACCGGCGGAAGGTATTGCCCACAGCGATGGGCCGTATCCCGCCATCCTTCTTCTTGAGGGGGGTCAGGTTGGCAGCAAAGAGAAGTTGTCTGGCGACGTCCGGGATGTCGGCGGCTAGGATGCGATTCACCAGGTTGGTGATGGAGCGACGGAGACTTGCCCCAGCTTCGGCTGCAGACCGCGAGACGAGGTCCTTGATGTGACCAGGGCGGAGACCATCGACGCCTCCACTGCTACTTCCGGCGAAGGAACGGAGGGCAGCCATAACGTCTTCCTCCGTCGCATGTAGAGCAGTAACTCCAGTTGTTGGGGATGGTGGTGTTAAGGCTTGTGATTGGCTGACTCAAAGCCAGGTCATTCTCGGGTTTTTCACCCTCATCAGCAGTGCGGATTTCTGCCTGTCTCGGGGTTGTGCTTTCTTGTTGATATAAAAAGGCTCATTGGTGCCTTATACTTACTCAAAATTATTCAAACCAAATGTTGCCTTGACAGGCATAACAAAGTCAACCGAATGAATATTGCACCATTGCAATCAGATGCTTTAATTTAGAGAAAGGATCAAATTTGTCTCTAGATTCTAACAATTTAGGCATAGCGCGCCAATGATAGGAGTGGAGCTGTCTGGAGGTCACCTGTCAAGTTCAATTAACAAACAGATAAGGGAAGGCGCACTGGGACCCTCCCAGGCTGACAAGGCTGGTCTTACAACATATATAGAACATGGCCGTCTGAGACGCAGGATACATGATACAGGGATACAGGAGGGGAAGAGGGGAAAGAGGCTGACAGTGCTTGGTGGGGCCAGCGCTTTGACCAGGCAAAAGGGAGGAGGGGGAGGAGAGAGAGAGAGAGAGCGAGAGAGAGAGAGAGAAAGAGAGGAGAGAGAGAGAGAGTCCATGTAAAACTTTGGGCTTCACTTCACCCGGTCACATATCCCGCCAATCTAACAGTGCTTCGCCCTCGAAGTACAAGAAAAACAATGTCTAGTCAATCTGGTTCGTTCAGGTGATTACAAGTAGTCATTCAACATAGAAAACATCATAGCATCCGAACTTGATACAACAGGTTGGGTCAGACATCTTGAAGCGGTCTTAACCCTTCAGCAAGTGTCATCAACCTGACATAAAACATACTACACACTTGTGCCTCAAAAACAAGCTAGAAGCGGTCTGAACCCTTCAACTAGATGTAAGAAGCCACAGGTTAAACACTAAATATTGGTGCTACACTCAACAGTAACACCCCGCAATGCTCTGACCGCATTACGAATTCCACCGTAATAAGACCAATTACGGTGCCACCGCAATGGACATTCTGCCATTACGAACCATAACAAAAATAGACAAAGACATAAGTCCGGGATGCATTGGAACAAGACATACCAGGCGTGAGGTTACATTCCATGAACAAGACCTTGGGTGGTATTTGACCTGAATCCACAAGGCTGTCCATCCCAGAATACAACACGCACAACAATGAGACAGTACAGTCAGAATGACCACTTGCAATCAAAATATGAACCAATTTTCACACCACAATGGTAACATTTCATTACAAATACGATATCCTGAATATATCAAGTGATAAGTATATTACTTCTTAAGTAACTTTAACAGAAAAATTGTATTACACTGTGCACTTTTTTTTTCATCACAACAACGTGTATAGAAAGACAAGTAGGCAACGATCTTCCATTTAAAAATCAAAATAGCGACTGCAGAAATTGCCTGTTTCGTTGATCAAAATGGATTACTTACAATTAGAGTGTCCATTCCAATGAAGGGAATCGCATCCGTGTGTCTTCACAAAACTGTTCGTTGTCTCTCAACACACACACACACACAAACACAACCGAAGACGGCAGTCACACAATGCCGAAATGTTCATGACGGGAATCGAGTCCTGGAGGTGGGCATGTGGAATGCCAGCCATTGTTTTAGCATTCCAGGGAAGGTGTCTGCTATCTTCGGGTGATGAAGGGCTTGGCTGGTGATTCCAGTCTCACCAAAGGCAGGTTGGAGGGGTGCCCTCTGGAGAGACAGCTGCATATTGTGGCTCCACTTCATGATGATGTTGTGGCAGAGATGCTCCGGTGATGACATGGAATGGAACGGCGGGTGGCAGACTACTGAGGAGGTCGTGCACTGCAGCGTGGCACTGACCATTTTTCTGTCTCTGAAGGAGGTTGAGGCCAAGTCTCGAAAGTGGCAGATGTCGTATGCTTCCAGCTGGAGGCGTCTGATGGCGAAATGGAGGCGGTAGTTTTTAGTCTTTTCCTCCGTGGAAAGCGTCAGGCTCCGATGGTATTCAGAAAAGTTCTGGAAAGAGCACGATGTCTCACCCTGCTCGCAGCGCCATTTGTGATGGGGGGTGGCATGAGGCATGATGGTAGCAGGGCGCAGGTATGAGACAAATCGTACTTGCTTTCCACAACTTTATTCATCCATGGGTACAGGAGCCCCTGGCTGGTCCGAGGCCTGATGATAATGGCCTGGACCAACCCAAGACCATGGTCACAGTGATCTCTCCCCCAGATGGTATGGGGTCTCTCAAGAGACTGGTGGTGAACGCCTCTGTAGAGACTGCTGGTGAGCTCTCTCTCTCTGGTGGTGAATGTCTCTCCCGACCTCCCGACAGTCCCCCCTTATCAAAGCAATGCGCGGACCCCAGGGGAGCCAGGCTTGCCATCAGCAGTGCGGATTTCTGCCTGTCTCGGGGTTGTGCTTTCTTGTTGATATAAAAAGGCTCATTGCTGCCTTATACTTACTCAAAATTATTCAAACCAAATGTTGCCTTGACAGGCATAACAAAGTCAACCGAATGAATATTGCACCATTGCAATCAGATGCTTTAATTTAGAGAAAGGATCAAATTTGTCTCTAGATTCTAACAATTTAGGCATAGCGCGCCAATGATAGGAGTGGAGCTGTCCGGAGGTCACATGTCAAGTTCAATTAACAAACAGATAAGGGAAGGCGCACTGGGACCCTCCCAGGCTGACAAGATACATAGTAGGCTGGTCTTACAACATATATAGAACATGGCCGTCTGAGACGCAGGATACATGATACAGGGATACAGGAGGGGAAGAGGGGAAAGAGGCTGACAGTGCTTGGTGGGGCCAGCGCTTTGACCAGGCAAAAGGGAGGAGGGGGAGGAGAGAGAGAGAGCGAGAGAGAGAGAGAGAAAGAGAGGAGAGAGAGAGAGAGAGTCCATGTAAAACTTTGGGCTTCACTTCACCCGGTCACATGAACATCAGCGTGAATGGTCTGGCGTCACTTCACGTATGTTGACATCCATGTGAACATCAGCGTGAATGGTCTGGCGTCACTTCACGTATGTTGACACTCATGTGAATATCAGCGTGAATGGTCTGGCGTCACTTCACGTATGTTGACACCCATGTGAACATCAGCGTGAATGGTCTGGCGTCACTTCACGTATGTTGACACCCATGTGAACATCAGCGTGGTCACTTCACGTATGTTGACATCCATGTGAACATCAGCGTGAATGGTCTGGCGTCACTTCACGTATGTTGACACCCATGTGAACATCAGCGTGAATGGTCTGGCGTCACTTCACGTATGTTGACACCCATGTGAACATCAGCGTGGTCACTTCACGTATGTTGACATCCATGTGAACATCAGCGTGAATGGTCTGGCGTCACTTCACGTATGTTGACACCCATGTGAACATCAGCGTGAATGGTCTGGCGTCACTTCACGTATGTTGACATCCATGTGAACATCAGCGTGAATGGTCTGGCGTCACTTCACGTATGTTGACATCCATGTGAACATCAGCGTGAATGGTCTGGCGTCACTTCCCAAGAGCTCAGGTCCTGTACTGGGGACAGTTCCAGCAGGCCTGCCGTGATTAGGAGAGCCTGCATCTCCTTCAAGAACAGATGGAAAGAAAACGAACAACACACACACACGTACATACACACACACGTACACAGACGCACACACACGCGCGCGCGCACACACACACATGCGCGCGCACACGCACACATTCCACGGGACGCAGGAAGGCTTCGACATCCACACCATCTTCAACACATTTCCTGTGGCCACACCTCAACCGATTGCGTGAAAGTGTTTACATCAAATGATTTACAGAGATGCAGTCAATGGCGTGATGATATTCTTTCCTTGGACAGCCGTAACATTGCACCCGTTTCGTCATGCAACGGTCGTCAACCTCAGCACGCCATCTCCTCGGGCCAAGAATACTCATAGTCACACAACATGAGAGGAAGCGTGCATCGGTTCATTCGTTTCATCCAAATGCAGGCTGCTTGTAGCACTGCTCGTTGGACCAAGAGACGCAAGAATGCCTCTCATGCTAATGTGGCGGCATATTATGAAACATCCGGAGAAAGAATAAGAGGAAGAACACACCCTATGAAATTAGACATTGTGTTGAAGAAATGACAACGATGTGATTACGAGTGATAAAAAGTTGACGGTAGTTTATTTCACGATGTTCTCAGCAAGCAAGAACACACGCACGCACACAAGCAAATGAACAAACGAGCAAAGCATTTCAACAAGCTAACAAACAGTCTTCCATCACAGTTGTCCCACTCTGAATTTTCATATCTGTATTGAATTCGCAAAATGTACCTGCCCCTTTCTCAGGAGAGAGAGAGAGAGAGAGAGAGAGAGAGAGAGAGAGAGAGAGAGAGAGAGAGAGACTTTGACTTTGAATCATTTATTGCAAGGCCGACGGCCCGACGCAATGGTACTAATGCATAGTACATGTTTGCAACAAATACATGTTAAACTGCATTTGAGCAGATTTCTTTGCTATGCAAACAAAACTTTACAATCATGACAACAAAAGAGATAGTGGGTTGGTGAGGATGAACACTTCAATTATGGGTGGGGGTGGGGTGGGGTTGTGAGAAAAATGTACAGTTTCGCCGTCGTTTGCAAGATGATCTCAGCGGCGTTTAAAGACATAATGGCACATGGCAACGTGTTTTGTCTTAATATATCCTTTGCCATCAAACAGAAAAGTGAAACTCCTATTTTCTAGATAGGGTATGTACCTTTGAATGTATCTTTCTCTAAGATAAGTTTGACATTCTAACAGAAAATGATATTCATCCTCAATAAGATCTGTACCAAATTGGACAATGCCTATCATCTCGTCTGAACATATGTGTACTTAGATCACTTATTCCTAGTCTAAGATATGTTAAAGCAACTCTGAATTTTCCTATCTCTATATTGTTAAGGTATTTTTCACATTCAAATGACTCTTTGTGTGAACTGTACGGGAGGTAGCGCTCATTTTCAGTTATTTTGCTGTGTCAATCTTGTCTAAAGCAATATTGTAGTCTTCTTTTCAGCGACTGCCGCGCGCTACGGCGAAAGCCAGCGTACTGGGACTCGCTCTCTACACATCCCTGCTCCTTGCCTGTGCTATGAAGCCCTCCCAGTCCCAATCGCAGTACAAACTGTGACTTTTCTCAACGTCTGTTGCTGAGCGGCGACATATCTGAGAATTCGGGACCTTGCACTACCCGTGAAACGCAGACAAATCAGCCTACTGATGCCGAAACGTAGACAGAGCAGCCTACTGATGCCGAAACACAGACAGATCAGCCTACTGATGCCGAAACACAGACAGATCAGCCCACTCGATCATGCCGAAACACAGACAGAGCAGCCTACTGATGCCGAAACACAGACAGATCAGCCTACTGATGCCGAAACACAGACAGATCAGCCTACTGGTGCCAAAACACAGACAGATCAGCCTACTGATGCCGAAACACATACAGATCAGCCTACTGATGCCGAAACACAGACAGAGCAGCCTACTGATGCCGAAACACATACAGATCAGCCTACTGATGCCGAAACACATACAGATCAGCCTACTGATGCCGAAACACAGACAGAGCAGCCTACTGATGCCGAAACACAGACAGATCAGCCTACTGATGCCGAAACACAGACAGAGCAGCCTACTGATGCCGAAACACAGACAGATCAGCCTACTGATGCCGAAACACAGACAGATCAGCCCACTCGATCATGCCGAAACACAGACAGAGCAGCCTACTGATGCCGAAACACAGACAGAGCAGCCTACTGATGCCGAAACACAGACAGAGCAGCCTACTGATGCCGAAACACATGTTCCTGCTGTGCTCAACCCGCTGAAAGCACTGCGGTCGCAGATGTCAGAAACAAATGCAGGTCTATAGAACGTGATTAGTGACCGATTTGACAGCTTACAGAGTGACATCGTGTATACCAAGTCATTCACGAAGGATCTCTGTGACCAGCAGGAGCACATGAAACTCGTAATCCAGGAAACAGCTAATAGATCTCAGACGCAGTTTTAACATCAGTCAGAATGGATACAAGGAATCCAAACTGAGCAATGCGAATTGAGACAGATGCTGAGTGACGTCACCAGTGAATGCCTGGAAAGACTGAACGAGACAGAGAGGCAGCACGAGAAGCTAGAGCTACACAGAGAGAGAGAGAGAGAGAGAGAGAGAGAGAGAGAGAGAGAGAGAGAGAGAGAGAGAGAGAGAGAGAGAGAGAGAAAGCGGGGGTGGGGGTGGGGGTGGGGGGTTGGGGGCAATAATGTAACAGATACAGACCTCACACAGAGAATCAAATTCAATGCGCAGACGCATTTACGTTCATATGATCAAATTCCTTTTCAGGTTTTAAACACTGACTGACCATAAATAATATCATTATGAAGGAAAGCGAAACACGGAAGTAGGGGCCTGCATTTTTTAAAATCCCCACCAAAAGTCAGTCAATACTTTCAGTTGCTGCATTATGATTATGAGAACACGAACTTTCCTGCATGTATGTGCCCTGTCCCGCTGTGGATACTCCACCTTACCCAGTGGCGTGGAGATGTACGTACCTACACGAGCATAGAGCCTCATCCGGATGCAGCGGCGTTATCAACGGAAAAACGCCCTTACCCTGCCATGCTTGCAGTCTCCCCCCCCCCCCCCCCCCCCCCCCCCCCCCTCCCCGCCCTCCTTCCCTTTGTAATACTCCAATCATCCCTCCCAGTCTGCTTCCCCACCCCCTGCCTATCACTCATAACAGTACCCCCCCCCCCCCCCCCGCTTCCCCCCCCGCTTCCCACGCCCTATTCCCCTCCTCGCTGCTACCGCCGCCACTTCGCATCTTTCGTCTTGTCACTTTGTCCCAACTCACTCTTTAACTCTCACACACACACACACACACACACACACACACACACACACACACACACACACACACACACTCACACACTCACACACACACACACACTCACTCACACACAAGTACGCACTCACACGTGCGCGCACACACACACACACGCATACACACACGCACACACATACATATCAACAGAATTTTATTCACCAAAGTTGTACAATATCTATTCATGGTGGATAAATACATACACTCGAAATATAGAGCCGTCATGTATGAGCCCACAGTCTATGCCACAAGGAGGGAACCCCAAGGAAGAGAAATATCAGACTACAACATTTCTTATTTCCCACACTACACTGAGATGGACAGGAGTGTCTTACTGCTGTTAAACTCACTGACTCAAGGGAGATAATCGAGTTGCAACGACACATTTCATGTATGAGAGAAATATCTGCAGTGCATACAATTCAGTTAATACATTTTACTTCTTAATCTGTATATTCCCTGCATACATTTACACTCAAAATAAAGGCATATGTATGGCGATATCTGCCTCAGTTTTACCATTTATTTGTTCAACCTTGTCTGCACTATTTTGATTTAATTTCTGCCTTTGTTTTACTTGACACACTCATCCCAAATGTACATGTCATTTTACCAAGATTCCCCTCCGCCCCCCTCCCCTCTCCCAATATCGAATACATACATACATACATACATACATACATACATACATACATACATACACACATACATACATACATACACACATATACATACACACATACGCATACACACACATACACACACATACACACACAGTGCTGCAACCTCGTTTTAACCCTCTTTCCTACTCTAATCACCCTCCACCCTATCTTTCCCCTCTCCTTGCCTGCCACCCCACCCTCGATCACCTTTCCAACCGCACGTTCTACCCCTACCACACCACACTCAACCCCCATCTTCCCCATTCGTCCTCGTCAACCCCATCCGCAACCTCTTGTGACCCCCCTACTCACTCTAGCTACCACATTCTCTTCCGCTTTACCCGCGACCATCGCCCCTACCCACTCCGCCATAGCACCACCGTCACGATCCTACAAGGAAGTAGAACGCGTCACGTGACCATAGACCTATTACACAGGATCCTGCTCACGCTCTGACAGAGACAGGCGGAGCGAACACAGCTTTCCTGTGCCACAGTCGCTTCCGCGGGTAGCGGAGAACACCTCTTAGCTATCTGGCACTCTGCACCTGAATTTCTTCTTCAAAATTTTCGTCCTCTGCCAGTCTGTGGAGGTGCTGGCACAATCCTTCCGAGTCCCCAAGAATCCGTCTATTCGCCGTCGGCCTTCGCCAGCGGAAGGAATCCTAGTTGAGCGTCACTCGATCCGCCGTCGTCTCTACCTTGCCACTCCGTCAACTGCGACAACCAGGAAGAAGAAAGAGTTCGTTTTGTCAAGGAGTCTCTCTATCTGCGTTCCCTAGGGTAAGTTGTGCACCAACAACGCCCTCGAAAACTAATGCTGTCTCAAGATGTTCAGTAGTCCAAATGATGGATCCGAAATGGGGAACTTTCATTTTAAATGTTGACAAAATGACAAGTTGGGTTTTTTTCATTCATGAATGGCCCGCACTAGCATATAGCTGATTCAAAGGTGAACATCACAGATATAACTCATAGATGTAGGCTGAACGATTATGTGGATCTGTTGATACCGATCTTAGGAGATTCCCGTCCCGAGGTGTCAAACAGAAAGTTGAAGTGGCGATATATCGACGGTGTCCCAGATTTTTTTCACCCCACTTGTGTTTGTCAGCCGCATTCCGCGACGTGGTGACCTCACTGCAGCAGATCCGGGATGCATGCACTGTTTGCGTGTGAAAATGTATGAAAAGTTCTTTGGTAGAGCTGTAAGTATGAAGTGTATTCTCTCTCTCTCTCTCTCTCTCTCTCTCTCTCTCTCTCTCTCTCTCTCTCTCTCTCTCTCTCTCTCTCTCACTCTCTCACTCCCCCTCCCCCTCTCTCTCTCTCTCTCTCTCTCTCTCTCTCTCTCTCTCTCTCTCTCTCTCTCTCTCTCTCTCTCTCTCTCTCTCTCTCTCTCGCTGTGTGTGTGCGTGCGCGTGTGCGTGTGTGTGCGTGTGTGTGTGTGTGTGTGTGTGTGTGTGTGTGTGTGTGTGTGTGTGTGTGATTTAGTTCATTGTGGATATGATTGTACCTTTACTTATTTGTTCATACGACTGGAGTGGTAAAATTATCATCTCCATATTTACATGCATATGGGTTCTAAGAAGAGTTTGTGGCCTACCAAATCGAATCTATCACGAAACTGATAAGTAAACATTGGGGGGGGGGGGGGGGGGGGGGGGGGGAGGAGTCCCAGAATTCTACAAAACTACGTGGAGAAGTAAAATTTGGCAAAAGTATTGCAACACGAAGCGTTTGACATTGTGAGTAGTTCAAATTTTAAATGACTCTTATTTTCAAGCATAAAAGTGGCATTTAGCACGTCGTTTTTCATTTCAATTCTGAAAATTCCTTATGTTTCTCATATGTGCGTTACTACTCTATTGTATCTCGTTTACAGTTAATGACTCAATGAGGAAAACTTGACCCCCCAAAAAAAGTTTGCCTGTAGGTCCGATCTTGTGGGAAGCTCTCTCCCACCATATTAAGCTCAGATTAAATACAGTCGGGTGTTGAAAGGGGGCAAAAAGCTGCTTTTGCCCCCTATCAACACCCACACATGAACTGAATGGGTATACGTGCTAATTCTCATTCTTTGATTTGAATGATATATATGAATGTGCACGGCAGAAAGATCGCATCGGATGATCTCGCTGTCATTTCCGATCGTGACCTGATACACACACAATTGAGATGACAGTGCAGCTTTGGGCTGCTCCTGCTGCTGCTGCTTGGTAGGAGTGGTGATAGTGGTGGTGATGCTAGCTGCTATTGCTCTGAATTTGTTTGCCATCACTGCTGCTGCTGCTGCTGCTGCTGCTGCTGCTGCTGATGATGATGATGATGATGATGATGGAGGAGGAGGAGGAGGAGGAGGAGGAGGAGGAGGAGGAGGAGGAGGGGAGGAGAAGGAGGAGGAGGGGGGGGGGGGGAGGAGGAGGGAGGAGGAGGAGGAGGAGGAGGAGGAGGAGGAGGAGGAGGAGGAGATGCTTTGTTGCTGTTGTTAACGACGACGACGACGACGAGTGATACTCTCCTGTAAATGCACTGGAGATAGTTGCCCCGGCAAGACGAGCGCATTCTGATTGCATGTGTCTCAGCCGACGGCGAGCAATGAAGCGGCAGGACAAATATATGTGTCTTGGGACGGGTCTGACGTGCTGGTTCCAGGACTTGGGCTACCTTCTGCGACCAGCATGATCGGCAAGAACAGTAAATACTCTGTTGGTATTCCGTGATGCCACATTTGGCTACACTACCGCATTGGGCCCCGAAAGAACAGCAGGCTCGGAAAGGGGATGTTAGCAACGGCTATTGTATGTCCATGAGTCTCTATCTATCGTGAGATAATTGAGCACAAAGAGAGGAAAAACCTTTTTTTCCTTCTCATGAACGTATGCCCTCACCCATTGCAGTACATAGGCACCCCTACCCCACCCACCCATCCGTTCTGCGAAGGTTGTCCCGCATCCGTGATGTCCTCAACGGAGAGAGGGAGGGAGGGAGGGAGAGAGAGAGAGAGAGAGAGAGAGAGAGAGAGAGAGAGAGAGAGAGAGAGAGAGAGAGAGAGAGAGAGAGATTTGATTCGATTCGATTCGATTCGATTCGATTCGATTTGATTTGATTTGATTTGATTTGATTTGATTTGATTTGATTTATTTGAAGGCCATTGGCCAATGAAATATTGGTATTACAACAATTCTTCTTCAAATACGATTTGTCTTATCCACAATTCTTTTTGTAAGCAAGAAGTGATCAAGCACTTGTACAAACATAACAACTTAGTATACTCTTCCAAGAGAGAGAGAGAGAGAGAGAGAGAGAGAGAGAGAGAGAGAGAGAGAGAGAGAGAGGACACAGACAGACAGACAGACAGGACACAGTCTAACAGACAGACAGACAGACAGAGAGACAGACAGACAGACAGACAGACAGACAGACAGACAGACAGACAGACAGACAGACAGACAGACAGAGTTAGTTTTAAAAATAGTTTCAGGGAATAAACCACAAGACAAAACTAAAGGTCTGCGTTCAAATATTGATGGCGAGCAAACGTAGATCGAACTGATAAAAGCCATTCCTTCCAAACTGCATCGTGTTAGCTGTCGAGTTTGAATTTTTTCCTTTCTTCTCCACTGCACTTTTCAGGCGCGGAAACAACTACTGTAAACATTGTCAAGCTGGAAGAGACCAATGAAACACGCATAGGTGTCTGGCGATGCCCTTCTTTCCTGTAGAGGGGAGTAGGGAAAAGAACAGGGAGTGACGAGAGACAGGGGTGGGGGCAACAATGGGAAGTGCGGATCAGTTTACCCACCTGTAATTAGAGGAAAGGGGGGCTGTGCCCGGGGTTTTTCTTGACAACGCCCGGATGTCGCGGTGACTACACACAGAAGGAAGGCATGCGTTAGCAAAGTCAAGGATGTGACAGTTCTGTGTGGATGGCTATACTAGCGTCTCGGCATTTATATATCTCTCTATCACTCTTGTTATGCCTCTATATGCCCTGCCGCCCCCCCCCCCCCCCCCCCCCCCCACCCTTCCCCCCCCCCCCCCCACCCCCCCCCCCACCCCCCGATACGTTGTCATTCAAGTCTTGTACCGTCCAGCCATCTTTGTCATTGCTTGAATACACCATGCGCGCGCGCGCGTATGTGCGTGCGTGAGTGCGTGCGAATGTGTGTGTGTGCGTGTGTGTGCGTGCGTGTGTGTGCAGGCGCGTGAGTGCATGTATCTTTCATCCTGGTAAACCATTTTTACTTCAACACGTGAAAAGAAAAAGGGAAAAGAAAAGCGTAAAAAGTAGCCATGATTACTCAGTCTCTGTAGCAGTGTGCCAACGTGCTTAAGGCCTGAAACAGGGTTGCATCCAACGAAAGCCTACTTTCCGCACAGGAACCAGGAAGATTCGTATCACCCCGATTCCGTGGGCCGTTGTCCGTGTTTGTACGGTCCCGATTACCATTGGACTTCCTTGATGCTGATACAAAGCAGCTCATGCACGCAACATTCTTACAATACTGCAGATGGAATATGTAGAGGCTGAAGTTGTTGATGATCATGACACAACAGTCGGGTAGGTCATATGTCGCTTTCTTTACGAAACTGCGTGGTAATCACCGAAAGCATAGACATCGTAACAAGGCATATACGATATTGCAAGTAAAACTGAAAATGAAATCTCTGATCCACCAAAGACATGCCCACATACTCAACTGCAGACAGTCTGAAGCTCGATAACTCTTTGCAATATGATTGAATCGTGTTGAGCTTTTGCTGTTTAGTTCAAAAAGTGTGTTTATTACAAAAAGTGTGCACTCGACGATTTATTGGATTGGTGCAGGGTATGATGTACTGGTGAATTTTTTAGGCATTCCCAGCTGCACAATGGACAGAGATTTAATGTATAAGCACCTAACATGAAGGATGATAGAAGAAGAAGAACATTATTTTGTCCTTTTTCACGCTCTACAAATGCAGCCATGATGACTTCGAAACTGACAATTGCTATTCATGTAAAATTTACTTTAGTTTGAACAGACTCATCTTGGTCTCAGTACAATATAATTCATTTTAGTGTGCATCGGAATCATCTTTGAAATGTGCGTACAAATCCTTTTCTTGTTTAACGGAAACAGAGAGGAATCTAATTCTACCGACCGTACAATAAAGAGTGCAATCTACATATAGCGTGTCTTTCCCTACGAGTTTACTCAGCCTTGTCGTATGCTTCACCTGAGGAGGAAAAGACACGAGGAAACGGTCGCATGTCGCATCAAGTGTCGGTTGCAGCTCTCCCCATTTTAATCCTGACTAAACTGTAGATATATTTGTTAAATGTACCGTAATTTTCAGTCTATAAGGCGATACTTTTTCTCTCAGATTTTCGGACATGCGTCTTATATTCGGTTGCGTCTTATGTATGATTGAAATAGATTTCAAACGACTTTTAAAAAGCACAACACCCACAGCTCGAGATTTCTTCTCAAATGACGTGATATTAATTTACTTTTTGAATAGTTC
>JAWQFJ010000016.1:27500-35036 GCA_034096865.1 Theodoxus fluviatilis
ACAGCAGCAGTAGCAGTAGCAGCAGTAGTGGAAACAGCAGCAGCAGGAGCAGCAGCAGCAACAGTACACGTAGCAGCAGTAGCAGTAGCTGCAGTACCAACAGCAAAAGCAGTACTAGTACCTACACCTGCAGTAGCAGTACCAGCAGGAGCAGGAGCAGTGCCAGCAGCGGTAGCAGTAGCAGTACCAGCAGCGGTAGCAGTAGCAGTACCAGCAGGAGCAGGAGCAGTGCCAGCAGCGGTAGCAGGAGCAGTGCCAGCACCAGCAGTAGCAGTACCAGCAGGAGCAGGAGCAGTGCCAGCACCAGCAGTAGCAGAACCAGCAGCGGTAGCAGTAGCAGTACCAGCAGCGGTAGCAGTAGCAGTACCAGCAGCGGTATCAGTAGCAGTACCAGCAGCGGTAGCAGTAGCAGTACCAGCAGCGGTAGCAGTAGCAGTACCAGCAGCGGTAGCAGTAGCAGTACCAGCAGCGATAGCAGGAGCAGTACCAGCAGCGGTAGCAGGAGCAGTACCAGCAGCGGTAGCAGTAGCAGTACCAGCACCAGCAGGAGCAGTACCAGCAGCGGAAGCAGGAGCAGTACCAGCAGCGGTAGCAGTAGCAGTACCAGCAGCGGTAGCAGTAGCAGAACCAGCAGCGGTAGCAGTAGCAGTACCACCAGCACCAGCAGTAGCAGTACCAGCAGCGGTAGCAGGAGCAGTACCAGCAGGAGCAGTACCAGCAGCGGTAGCAGGAGCAGTACCAGCAGCGGTAGCAGTAGCAGTACCAGCAGCGGTAGCAGGAGCAGTATCAGCAAGAGCAGTACCAGCAGCGGTAGCAGGAGCAGTACCAGCAGCGGTAGCAGGAGCAGTACCAGCAGGAGCAGTACCAGCAGCGGTAGAAGTAGCAGTACCTGCAGCGGTAGCAGGAGCAGTACCAGCAGTAGCAGTACCAGCAGCGGTAGCAGAAGCAGTACCAGCAGGAGCAGTACCAGCAGCGGTAGCAGGAGCAGTACCAGCAGCGGTAGCAGGAGCAGTACCAGCAGCGGTAGCAGTAGCAGTACCAGCAGCGGTAGCAGGAGCAGTACCAGCAGGAGCAGTACCAGCAGCGGTAGCAGGAGCAGTACCAGCAGCGGTAGCAGGAGCAGTACCAGCAGCGGTAGCAGGAGCAGTACCAGCAGCGGTAGCAGGAGCAGTACCAGCAGGAGCAGTACCAGCAGCGGTAGCAGGAGCAGTACCAGCAGCGGTAGCAGTAGCAGTACCAGCAGCGGTAGCAGGAGCAGTATCAGCAGGAGCAGTACCAGCAGCGGTAGCAGGAGCAGTACCAGCAGCGGTAGCAGGAGCAGTACCAGCAGGAGCAGTACCAGCAGCGGTAGCAGGAGCAGTACCAGCAGGAGCAGTACCAGCAGCGGTAGAAGTAGCAGTACCAGCAGCGGTAGCAGGAGCAGTACCAGCAGGAGCAGTACCAGCAGCGGTAGCAGGAGCAGTACCAGCAGCGGTAGCAGGAGCAGTACCAGCAGCGGTAGCAGGAGCAGTACCAGCAGCGGTAGCAGGAGCAGTACCAGCAGCGGTAGCAGGAGCAGTATCAGCAGCGGTAGCAGGAGCAGTACCAGCAGCGGTAGCAGGAGCAGTATCAGCAGCGGTAGCAGGAGCAGTACCAGCAGCGGTAGCAGGAGCAGTATCAGCAGCGGTAGCAGGAGCAGTACCAGCAGCGGTAGCAGGAGCAGTACCAGCAGCGGTAGCAGGAGCAGTATCAGCAGCGGTAGCAGGAGCAGTACCAGCAGCGGTAGCAGGAGCATACAGCAGCGTAGCGAGCAGTACCAGCAGGAGCAGTACCAGCAGCGGTAGCAGGAGCAGTACCAGCAGCGGTAGCAGGAGCAGTACCAGCAGGAGCAGTACCAGCAGCGGTAGCAGGAGCAGTACCAGCAGCGGTAGCAGGAGCAGTACCAGCAGGAGCAGTACCAGCAGCGATAGCAGGAGCAGTACCAGCAGCGGTAGCAGTAGCAGTACCAGCAGCGGTAGCAGTAGCAGTACCAGCAGCGGTATCAGTAGCAGTACCAGCAGCGGTAGCAGGAGCAGTACCAGCAGGAGCAGTACCAGCAGCGATAGCAGGAGCAGTACCAGCAGCGGTAGCAGTAGCAGTACCAGCAGCGGTAGCAGGAGCAGTACCAGCAGCGGTAGCAGGAGCAGTACCAGCAGCGGTAGCAGGAGCAGTACCAGCAGCGGTAGCAGGAGCAGTATCAGCAGCGGTAGCAGGAGCAGTACCAGCAGCGGTAGCAGGAGCAGTATCAGCAGCGGTAGCAGGAGCAGTACCAGCAGCGGTAGCAGGAGCAGTATCAGCAGCGGTAGCAGGAGCAGTACCAGCAGGAGCAGTACCAGCAGCGGTAGCAGGAGCAGTACCAGCAGCGGTAGCAGGAGCAGTATCAGCAGCGGTAGCAGGAGCAGTACCAGCAGGAGCAGTACCAGCAGCGGTAGCAGGAGCAGTACCAGCAGGAGCAGTACCAGCAGCGGTAGCAGGAGCAGTACCAGCAGCGGTAGCAGGAGCAGTACCAGCAGGAGCAGTACCAGCAGCGGTAGCAGGAGCAGTACCAGCAGCGGTAGCAGGAGCAGTACCAGCAGCGGTAGCAGAGTCAGCACGTACAGAGCAGTATCAGCAGCGGTAGCAGGAGCAGTACCAGCAGCGGTAGCAGGAGCAGTACCAGCAGCGGTAGCAGGAGCAGTATCATCAGCGGTAGCAGGAGCAGTACCAGCAGGAGCAGTACCAGCAGCGGTAGCAGGAGCAGTACCAGCAGCGGTAGCAGGAGCAGTATCAGCAGGAGCAGTACCAGCAGCGGTAGCAGGAGCAGTACCAGCAGGAGCAGTACCAGCAGCGGTAGCAGGAGCAGTACCAGCAGGAGCAGTACCAGCAGCGGTAGAAGTAGCAGTACCAGCAGCGGTAGCAGGAGCAGTACCAGCAGGAGCAGTACCAGCAGCGGTAGCAGGAGCAGTACCAGCAGCGGTAGCAGAAGCAGTACCAGCAGCGGTAGCAGGAGCAGTAAGCGGTAGCAGGAGCAGTACCAGCACCAACAGGAGCACTACCAGCAGTACCAGCTGCAGCAACACCTATAGCAGAACCAGCAACAGCAGTAGCAGTACCAATAGCAGCAGTACCAGCAACAGCAGTACCAGCAGCAGCAGTAGCAGTACCAGCTGCAGCAACATCAATAGTAGAACCAGCAACAGCAGTAGCAGTACCAATAGCATCAGTACCAGCATCAGCAGTACCAGCAGCAGCAGTAGCAGTACCAGCTGCAGCAACACCAATAGCAGTACCAGCAACAGCAGTAGCAGTACCAATACCTGCAGTACCAGCAACAGCAGTACCAGTACCACCAGCAGCAATAGCAGTACCAGCAGTAGCAGTAGCAGTACCAGCTGCAGCAACACCAACAGCAGTACCAGCAGTAAAAGTACCAGCAGTAGCAGCGCCAGCAGTAGCAGCACCAGCAACAGCAGTATCAGTAGCAGTACCAGCTGCAGCAACAGCAGTAGCAGTACCAGCTACAGCAGTTGCAGTAGTAGCAGTACCAGCAAAATCAGCAGTAGCAGCAGCAGCAGTACCAGCAGCAGCAGTAGTAGCAGTACCAGCTGCAGCAACAGCAGTAACAGTACCAGCAACAGCAGTAGCAGTAGCAGTACCAATAGCAACAGTACCAGCAGTAGCAGTACCAGCAAAATCAGCAGTAGCAGCAGTAGCAGTACCAGCAGCAGCAGTAGCAGGACCACCAGCGGTAGCAGTTCCAGCAGCAGTAGCAATGCCAGCAGCAGCAGCAGCAGTAGCAATAGCAGTACCAGCAGCAGTGCAGTAGCAGCAGTGCAGTAACAGCAGTAGCAGCACCAGCAGCAGAAACAGCAGTACCAGCAGCAGTAGCAGTAGCAGTAGCAGGAGTAGCAGTAGCAGCAGTGCCAGCAGAAGCAGCAGCAGTAGCAATAGCAACAGTAGCAGCAGTGCTGAAGCAGCAGTAGCAGTACCAGCAGAAGCGGTACCAGCAGCAGTAGCAATACCAGCAGCAGTACCAGCAGCAGTAGCAGCAGTACCAGCAGCAGGAGCAGTACCAGTAGCAGCAGCAGTACCAGTAATAGCAATACCAGCAGTACCAGCAGCAGTTCCAGTACCAGCAGCATTACCAATACCAGCAGCAGCAGTAATAGCAGCAGCAGTGCAGTAGCAGTAGCAGTAGAAGTAGCACCAGCAGCAGTACCAGTACCAGTACTTTGAATGCTCATTTTGTACCCTCGTCACCCACTGCCACTTCCCGTGATGAGTTTCCTGTGCGGGATGTCGACTGCAATTGAGTATCACGGCCCCCCTGTGGGTTGGGGGAACCGCCTCGTCTCCCTACACGATTCGTGAGCAATGAATAACTAGGAAAATCGTGACTTGCACATTCCCCAACCTGCTCCAGCGCTTTTTGTGCTCAATGACCTTGCATAGCTTACAGAGGCTGATAGGCCGTACAATTTCATTCGTCATCTTCATCGTCGCATCACCTCATTATTGGTAAAGTCACTGCTTGATAATGCTGACAAGAACACCGTTTTTTCCCTGGCAGGGCGTGACGTCATGAGCGGGCTGTACCAGGCGTTCCGGGTGAATGGCGCCCCCACCTTCTACGAGGCCAACAAGACCGCGGTGCAGGGGGACCTCGTGGAGGCCGGCCTCATCTTCTGCCTTATCCTCCTTGCCTTATGCTTCTACATCGTGCTCCTCGGCAACAGAGGCTGGGATGTGAGTATGCACGGTAGCTGTGGAGTGAGGGGGCACGGTAGCTGTGGAGTGAGGGGGCACGGTAGCTGTGGAGTGAGGGGGCACGGTAGCTGTGGAGTGAGGGGGCACGGTAGCTGTGGAGTGAGGGGGCACGGTAGATGTGGAGTGAGGGGGCGAGCACGGTAGCTGTGGAGTGAGTATGCACGGTAGCTGTGGAGTGAGGGGGCACGGTAGCTGTGGAGTGAGGGGGCACGGTAGCTGTGGAGTGAGGGGGCACGGTAGCTGTGGAGTGAGGGGGCACGGTAGCTGTGGAGTGAGGGGGCGAGCACGGTAGCTGTGGAGTGAGGGGGCACGGTAGCTGCGGAGTGAGGGGGCACGGGAAGTCTGTTGGAGAACGTAGTGCTGTCTTTTGAATTAATGACGCACGTGTGAAAAACTGTTCGTCGCCTCGGATGAATAGGTATGGAAGTGTAAATATATAGGTGGTGGTGGTGTGTGTGTATGTGTGTGTAAGGGAGGCGCGTGTGTGCAAACCGTCGAGCGAGTGAAGACAGGAGAGAGAGAGAGAGAGAGAGAGAGAGAGAGAGAGAGAGAGAGAGAGAGAGAGAGAGAGAGAGAGAGAGAGAGAGAGAGAGAGAGAGACTGACCGACCGATTGACCGACCGACCGACAGATTGACTGACCGACCGACCGATCGACTCTTTATTTATAAAGGATGGAATTATATACATTAAATGTATATTTCTATCAATCTTGCAAATTTTCCTTGTTGAGAGAGAGAGAGAGAGAGAGAGAGAGAGAGAGAGAGAGAGAGAGAGAGAGAGAAAGAGAACGAACGAACGAACGAATGGTTTATTGAAGAGGCCACCGGCCTATTTCAATGGCATGCATATATTATACACCTTCACATTGGGTGCGATATCTATGACAGTGATCTGCAACAGACAAGTTATACCAACGTTAATCAAAATAAAAATCGTTGCTTTCGGGTAAAGTTATATATAGCGTAAGATCTGCGTTCAAAGGCTTTATACAAGTAAATACTAATAGCTCTTAATATTATCTCGCTGTCATACTCAGAATAGTCTTTTCTGGATTTTGACAATGTTTTTCTACGTGAATAGACAAGTAATGTTCACGTAGGTCTTGCAGAGCAGGACAAACAAATAAAAAGGGGTGTTCGTCTTCATCTTCCTCTCTACATAATGGACAAAGAGGTACATGAGCGTTGTGGCGAGACAACGTTTTTTCATGCCTTGTGGTTATTAGTATTATTAGAAATGTTTACTATGCGTCTGCTGAGCCGTAGCCTTAGAGGTTTTTTCATTGCCCTGAGCCGGTGTCAGTACAGAATTGACCCCTGTGCATGTGAATAACTTGAAAGCGTTACCAGTGTAGTGGACTTCACTGGCGTTTTAGCGCTGACCAACCAGTGAATTTCAACTTGTGAATTGACCAGTCAGAGTGGGGTGGGATGGACAGTAGTGATTGGACTGGCTGGACTTGGTGACGTCAGCGAAGTTATTTAAACGAGCGTCGCCGGATGCTCGTGGCGTCATAACATTTATTTTCAGTAAGAGCAGTGACATCGGCGCCCTGCTTGGTGTGTTCTACTCTTGGCAGTGGCCATGTAAAAAGTGAGGAGTGATGGGTGATGAGAGAGCCTCAGCCCGCCTGGAACCGGCTGGAAGAGAGCCTCTGCCAGGGGGTGGTGGAATGTTGAACAGCCAGCTTGCCTGCCAGCCAGCTTGCCTGCTTTGCTAAAGTGTGGTGGCCTGTCTTGTTGGAGAGCAGACCGACTCCTTTCCGAGGAAGAAGAAGAAGAAGACGTAGGAGCCAGTTCCCTCGACACGACGCAGAAGAAGAAGGAATGCCAGAGAGAGAGAGAGAATGAAAGAATGCCAAGTTTCAGCTGTTTCATCGACTGTGGTGATTTCCCTCCAGGGTCACCGGCTGCAATGTCGGTGCACTCAGACCCCCTCCCCCCCAATTCCAACCCCGGTGCTAACGCGGTGAGCGTGGGGTTTAGGTCCGTGCTTCTCCACCTGCACGTTTTTCATCGAAAGGGTCAGATAAGTACATTTAGTTAATTACCTCGGCTCGGGCAGACATCTTTCTTTTCATTGTTTTCTTTTTACTTGTCTCGCTTCAAATTGCTGAACTGAATTGATTGTTTTCTACTTGCATTCTATGCATTTATTGTAGCGTTTGTCGCTCAGTCACCATTCACTGGTAAATGCATTCATGAAAATTAAACTACTTCCTTTGAATTGATACCGTTTTTGCCATTACTTCATTTAGACAATTACCATCTAGCGTGTGAATGGAGGAATGAAGGTGCGTGCTTTGGTTCTTCCCCTAGACATTTAAACGAGTTAATTTGATCAAAGAACAAGTACGTCACATTTGGGGTCTTTCGTCCGAGATTTTATGAACTAAATGCAATGGTAAAGTAAATCTGAATTCATGTTTTACAGTTAAGTCTGGAGTATCTGTGCCTTGAGCGAGAGTGTTGTGACATGACCTGACCTGCCATTTTTGTTTTTGATTCACCTTGTTGCTTGCATGCCTTGCTGCACTGTGTGACCTTGTTTTGACTTGCTGGAAGGCGTGCAACTGCTGTTTGAAGTTTTTGCTGAGTTCAGTAGTGTGTGAAGCTAGCAAATCCTTACAATGGGTGAATTGCGAGATATCCTGTTCAAGTTCAGAAGAATAGTGATAAGGGAGACATGGGAGAGATTTTGGCTGAGCAAGGAGAGAGGGAGAGAAAAGACAGGAGTGTAGGGAGAAGAGCAAGGCATTCAGAGAGAGGAT
>JAWQFJ010000016.1:35062-40062 GCA_034096865.1 Theodoxus fluviatilis
AGTAAATACTAATAGCTCTTAATATTATCTCGCTGTCATACTCAGAATAGTCTTTTCTGGATTTTGACAATGTTTTTCTACGTGAATAGACAAGTAATGTTCACGTAGGTCTTGCAGAGCAGGACAAACAAATAAAAAGGGGTGTTCGTCTTCATCTTCCTCTCTACATAATGGACAAAGAGTTACATGAGCGTCTTTTGTGTATCTAAGTATTGGATGTACAACTCGGTTATGCCCATTCGAAATCTGATAAATACATCCCTGAACACCTTTCTGTCTATACTAAACAAGTACTTTTCAGCAGAACACTAACTTTTTATTTTCCTATAGAAAGAATACCTGACACTGCTACACAGATCATTTTTCCATTGTTGGCAAAAACTCTCAATCATTCTGTCTCTGAGTTGCTTTACAAATACACGTTCATTATCAACGTTCTGATGTTTCCAAACATTTTCAAGGTCAAATGCAAATAAAATATTTTTCAACTTCAAAACCTATGTTATGAGAGAGAGAGACTGAGGTGGCAAGTGTCTGCCCAGACCGTCTGTCTCAGACCGTGGTGGAATCTCGTCTGCCCAGCATGCATTGGGCCCTGCTATATCAAGGTAACCACACGTGACACCCTCCAGGGTGGTCCTAGCTGGCAAGCCGGTATCTTAACAAAGTAATATATTCTAATTAAGAGCAATAGAACAGCGAGCGGGCCTGCTACCCTGGGGTCTGCCCCTACCATAAGGGATGCCCACCTACAGCCTGGGAAACAGCGAGGTGGCCGAACCGAGAGAGGGAGGGAGGAAGAGAGAGAACGAACGAACGAACGAACGAACGAACTTTATTTTACAAGGGTAGTGAATTAGGCAGTAGTGCCTTTCTTACATTCAGCCCTTGAGGCAAAATATTCAAATGTGGTGAGAGATAGAGAGAGAGAGAGAGAGAGAGAGAGAGAGAGAGAGAGAGAGAGAGAGAGAGAGAGAGGGGGGGGGGGTAGCTGGGGAAAGGGGGAGGAAGGGAAGAAGGTTGGTGGGTTGGATAGAGAGGGTTGGGGAGAGGGTGGGGGAGAGGGAGGGAGGGAGGGAGGGAGGGAGGGAGGGAGGGAGGGAGGGAGGAGAGAGAGAGAGAGAGAGAGAGAGAGAGAGAGAGAGAGAGAGAGAGAGAGAGAGAGAGAGAGAGAGAGAGAGAGAGATAGCCATTATAATTATCGCAAGAATTATACATGTACAATTTCTTAAACATACTAAAAATGGGTAGATAGTGTACCAGAGAAGCAAATTTTAAATATGGAACTTGAATCAACTACAATGACATATGCATAAAAAACAATTTTCTAAACATCCAAATGTTAAAAACAAATAACATACAAGTAGGTCATAGCCTCTTGGTGTACACTCCCTCCCCTACTCCACCACCCCCAATCAGCCGGAACCCCTCGATAGTTCAGCAGGGGAGGCCTGAAGTAAGCATATATGTGAGGAATGGACAACATACACAAATACACACTTAGCCGTTCCACTGTCTAGACGCCAGATGAAAGCGTGGAAAACTATGTCATAGGATGATGCCTGAGAATAATGCGAATTTTGTCTTTGAACATAGGCAAAGATTTGATACATTTTATGTCATCAGGCAGTGTATTCCACAGAGCAGCCCCAGAGTAAGATAGGCTCGATTTGAACAAATCGATGCGAGGCTGAGGCAGGAGAAGTTTGTCACGTCCTCTGAATGATGACTGCTCAAATAGTTTGGTTAAATATTCTGGTGTTCGGCCATCTTTTACCTTTTTCACAAGCACACACTTATTGAGCTGCAGATGCTTATGGAGAGGCAAAATGTCAAGCATTTCCATTTTCTTTTCAGTGCTGAGAGATTTATTTGGGACCATAAGCTTAGAAGCTCTTCTGTAAAGTGAATTAACTCTCTTCAAATTAGCTTCACTACAGTTATCCCACAATGTTGATGCGTAATTGATGTGTGATATGATGTGGGCACTGAAAAAGATTTTGCAGGTTTCCGTGTCTACAAAGTGCCTCAGCTTTGACAGTAGAAAGAGATTGCTTGAAATCTTTTTGCACATTAGATTTATGTGTGAATTCCAGTCTAACTGTTCGTCAATCATCACCCCAAGCAGAGAGAGAGAGAGAGAGAGAGAGAGAGAGAGAGAGAGAGAGAGAGAGAGAGAGAGAGAGAGAGAGAGAGAGAGAGAGATGTTAACCTGAAGGAGGGGGGGGGGGGAGAGTGAGTGTCCCCCTTTACACTTATGTTGTCTACCACTTTGAAAACTGATTCATTTCAGAAACTCTATGCCTTCATTCGGATAACGGTCAGTTTGTACATCGGAGGCGTCATCCTTGGTAAGCATTTAACATGCTAATACAACTTTTGTGCAAGGCTGACTTGTGTCATGGTCTGCTATATAAATTCCATAGATTCTGTTTGATCATGCTTACAACGAAGTTGATTACGTGGCTTTATGGCAATCACTTTTGAATTTGCTTTTTGTCCCTGTGTTAATCCAACCAGAATTATATAGCTTTTTCTGTTGTATTTTGTTTTCTTTTTTACTCGGGAAGTTATGCACTATGACCACCTTAATTAGAAACTACGCAAACGTATAAAAATTATTATTGTTCAGGAAAGCTTGCGAACTGATCTAGGAGTTAAACACGGATGTTGAAATTTGTCATTGAAAACAGCATATACCTTGCATCTTACAGGATACAAGTTGTTCGATAAAGACACTACAGATTTCGTCTGCATGCAGTTAAGAGCATTAGTTCACGCACTATATCAGACAACTGATTATTGATGGCCATTTTACACTCCCAGTTATTGTTTTGGGGGTATATGGTGGGGTTGGGGAAGCTGCCGCGTCAGTCACTTGCACTCAGCAAGTGACTCAACAATCACGGAATGTTCAACCTGCCTGTCCTAATGATCGTTCGAAGCAGTATTGATGGGATGGACATTCCTTCTACAATGCTTGCACTTGTCCTGCCTTTATTCACCTAAAACATGCCCTCTTGTTCATGATGTGTGTGTGTGCCTTTCATTCTTCAGTGAGCAACTTTGCTAAAGAATGGGAGGCGGGCACCATCTACAACACCACCACCAAGTACAAGGCAGGCACCGGCCACGACATCCATGCTGACATTGGCCTGCACATGGGTCTCCGTGG
Organism: Theodoxus fluviatilis; assembly: GCA_034096865.1. NCBI lineage: Eukaryota > Metazoa > Mollusca > Gastropoda > Cycloneritida > Neritidae > Theodoxus > Theodoxus fluviatilis. The sequence goes on from JAWQFJ010000016.1 coordinate 38,238, forward strand.
CATCAACATCACCCTCAAAGGTAGGTGTCCCAGCGCCACCAGTACCATGACACACCACCTCATCACACACCTCATCACACCACCTCATCACACCACCTCATCACACCACCAGTACCCTGACACGACCTCATCACACTATCGGTACCATGACAAACCGTCACAACACCTCATCACATCACCAGTACCCTGACACATCACCACATCATACCACCAGTACCATGACACACCACCTCATCACACCACCGGTACTCTGACACACCAGCCCATCACACACCAGTGCTCTGACACACCACCGCATCACACTACCAGTACTCTGACACACCACAACATCACACCACCAGCACCGTGACACACCACACCATCACACCATCAGCACCCTGACACATCACACCATCACACCACCAGCACCCTGACACACCACACCATCACACCACCAGCACCCTGACACCCCACACCATCACACCACCAGCACCCTGACAAACCACACCATCACACCACCAGCACCCTGACAAACCACACCATCACGCCACCAGCACCCTGACAAACCACACCATCACACCACCAGCACCCTGACACACCGCACCATCACACCACCAGCACCCTGACAAACCACACCATCACACCACCAGCACCCTGACAAACCACACCATCACACCATCAGCACCCTGACATACCATCCCTTCGCACCATCACCTAACCTCATCACACCACCAGTACCCTGATACACCACCTCATCACACCACCAGTACCCTGATACACCACCTCATCACACCACCAGTACCCTGATACACCACACCATCACACCATCAGCACCCTGACATACCATCCCTTCGCACCATCACCTCACCTCATCACACCACCAGTACTCTGACACACCACCTCATCACACCATCGGTACCGTGACACACATCACACCACCAGTACCCTAACACACCATCCCACCACACCACCAGCACCATGACACACCATCCCATCACACCAGCACACCACCTCATCACACCACCGGTAACGTGACACACCATCACACCACCAGTACTCTGACACACCATCCCACCACACCACCAGCACCATGACACACCATCCCATCACACCAGCACACCACCTCATCACACCATTAGTACCCTGAAACACCACCTCATCACACCATCAGTACCCTGACACACCACCTCATCACACCACCAGTATCCTGACACACCATCACATCACACCATCACACCACCAGTATCCTGACACACCATCCCATCACACCATCGCACCACCTGTACCTTGACACACCACCTCATCACACCACCAGTATCCTGACACACCATCCCATCACACCATCACACCACCAGTACCCTGACACACCATCCCATCACACCATCACACCACCAGTACCCTGACACACCACCTCATCACACCATCACACCATCACACCACCAGTACCCTGACACATCATCCCATCACACCATCACACCACTAGTACCCTGACACACCATCCCATCACACCATCACACCACCAGTGCCCTGACACACCATCCCATCACACCATCACACCACCAGTACCCTGACACACCATCACATCACACCATCACACCACCAGTATCCTGACACACCACCTCATCACACCACCAGTATCCTGACACACCACCTCATCACACCACCAGTATCCTGACACACCATCCCATCACACCATCGCACCGCCAGTACCCTGACACACCATCACATCACACCATCACACCACCAGTATCCTGACACACCACCTCATCACACCACCAGTATCCTGACACACCATCACATCACACCACCAGTACCCTGACACACCAACTCATCACACCACCAGTAC
>JAWQFJ010000016.1:50062-60833 GCA_034096865.1 Theodoxus fluviatilis
AAATATGGGTGGTAGGGGAAGTGATGAATGGATGGATGGATGGTGTTTTTCGGCTTATCAGGCTTTGTAGGCTATGTAAGGCCATCAAGCAAGAAGTTCAATAGAACAGTTTAGAGTAAACGCAAATCAAGTCACGGTGTCCCTAGTTATTTGCCTCTTGCGAATTGCATAGAGAGACGCTGTGGGTCTATTCTCACCCTGAACCCACAGGGGGATAGGGGAAGAGCGGTGGGAAGGTAAAATCCTTTATTTTAAAAAATCCTGTATCATGTTTTCTCTAGAGAGGAATGGATGGATGGATGGATAGTGTTTTACGGCCTACCAGCCTTTGTAGGCTACGTAAGGCCATTAAGCACGAACATTACTAGAACAGTTTAGAGTAACACAAATCAAGTCACTGTGTCCCTAGTTATTCCCCTCCTACGGATCATGTAGGGATACGCGGTGGGTCAATTCTTACACCCCACCCACAGGGGGTTCAAGAGAGGAATCAACTTGGTTCAATAGGAAACCACCTAGCTTATCAACATTTGAGGTTGACTCATGTAAACACAATAAAGTAATATTTTAAGTCTCCAGTAGTAAAATTGTCACACGTTTCCCACTGCCATTTTTAGCATTTTGAATAATATGCACTTTGTGTGTACAGCTGTAGATGAGTATCAGTACATCTTTGCTCAACATTTCCCATTTGCTTGCCTTCAGTTCATAAGTTGCAACAGAAGCCAGCCAGTTCCTGTGGGAAAACTGAGTGAGCAGTGATTGGGGTTGGATGGGGCATGGGAGGGGAGGAATGCCATGTTTTAAAGTCATGAAAACCCTTTTACCCACCCATCTATTTCTGTTGAATTGTGTGCATGTGTGTACAGTATCATTGATCTACTCCAGAGATAATAGCATCCTCAGATAAACAACTCAACCCAACATCTCACCCTGCAGATTTTCTCCATTTTAAATGCTTCAAGTTTAGAGTACATGCAGGGCTGTCATATTACCGTGGGTGTCTAAATATAACGTGGACGAAGATCTATAGATCTGGAAAACCCAAAGCAAGGGACGCAACTTTCACATCCCCAAAACTACGAAATGGAACCTACGAAATGGACCCTTATTATGTAGTATTTTGCTCTCCCCTTAAAAAATGTTGATGAACTGAACGAAATAAAAAGAATATTATGTACTATTAACCAAAATAATTTGCTTGCAACAAGGAATGGAGTCCATTTCGCTGCGCGATTTAACTACGAAATGGACTACATGGAGCCTACGACGTGGACGAAATGGAACCTTATTGCATAGCATTTTGCTCTCCCCTTCAAAAATGTCGATGACCTGAACGAAATAAAAAGAATATTGGGTAGAATTATGCACTATAACGATATAAATTTGCTCCTCCTCCCCCATCCCTCCTTTTCATATTTTTTTGTTACAGTGCATACTTATACCCAATATTTTTTTTTAATTACGTTCAGTTTGACATTTCTAATGGGGAGAGCAAAATGCTATGTAATAAGGGTCCATTTCGCACAAATTTATTTAGTTAATGCGCATTATACCCAATATTCTTTTTATTTCATTCAGTTCGTGTGCGAGCTGCCCCTCTCTTGTGCGAGTGCTGCCCCTCTCTTGTGTGAGTGCTGCCCCGCTCCTCAGCCACAAACTCACCGCTCCCGCTATCCGTCCCGTCCCCCAACCCTCTTCCTCCAAGCCCTTCCCTATCCTCGTCTGCCTGCGAACGTCGTCGCTCTCTCGCAGAACGGCAGTTGTGAGTGCCATTGTGTGTGTTTGGGGAAGGGGGTGTAAGTGCGTGCAAGTGTATTTGTGTTTAATGAGTGTGCCTAAATTTGCACACCCTTTCCCCCCTCTCTGAGCAGTTCATGGGGCAAAGCTTCTGTTACTCTCTTGTGGTACCTGCTAAACTGGCTAGTAGATGAGCTTTTTACTTAGCATGGTTGTCAACATGGATTTGCATAAATACAGTAATCTTGTAGATTACTCTTGTATAATGCAAATGTACTGTCATTAGAGAAACAGAAACCGTCATTTGTTAATAGATATATCGGGAAAATCGTCCTTTGATGTTATAAGACCTGGGAAACCCTCTGAAATCCAAATGTAGAAAGGCGCGAACCAACTGTCCAATCAGCATGGCGAAATAAGCTTCTGCCGCGAAAGTGATATCAGATCTATTAATATCAACCAATGAAAGTATCTTCGTCCACATTATATTTAGACACCCACGGTTTAATATGACAGAGCCATTTGAAAGAAATGAATACCAACTTATCCTCTCCTGCTTGATTAGAACTTTCATTCGAGTTGACATTCCTTTACTACCGAGGGCCCAAAGAATGATTGATTGATCGAGTTTTACGGCCTATCAGCCTCTGTAGGCTATATAAGGCCATTAAGCAAGAAAATCACTAGAACAGTTTAGGGCAAACACGATTCAAGTCACAATGTCCCTAGTTATTCTATTCGCCTCTTACGAATCGCGTAGAGATGCGGTGGGTCAATTCTTACCCCGAACCCAAAGAATGAATGAATTACTTTTAATTTAGTTGGCTATGTAAGGCCATTAATCACAGAATCAATAAAACTATCTAAACACAACTCAAATAACAATTTCTTAGATTGTTACATATCTTGTAAGGAGACACAGTTGGCTTACATGTATTCTAACCCCCAACCCACAGGGAGGCCGAGAGCCCAAATACGCAAGTAGGTTACATTTAGTGTTTATTTAGCCAGTCAACTTTCCAGTTTCACAAACCTCATTCACATGTGTACTTATGTGAAAAAAGTATGCTTTAAGTTTAACCACACATTCTCACAATATCAAAGTACGGCAACACTATGAAAACAAAAAGGGGAACCCTCAGACAAATGCCTCAGAGACATCACAAACAAGTCCTGAAAGTTCCCAGGCAAAGACTGCCCTGAAACAGCAGGCCATGTGCGTCAGACTCGTCATCGTGTCATCACTGGATTCCTCCACCTTCACAGCATCCTACCTGACACCTTCACTAAAAAGCATGAAAGCAGCCCAGTTTGGTTCAGGCTGGCTGGCTATCATTTTACAGCTCATAAGCCTTTGTAGTAATGCAAGGCCAATAATTACACAAATCACTAGAATAGTTTAAACACAAATCAAGTCACAATATTAGAAGTTTTTCACCTCTTATGAATTACGTAGGGAGACATGGTAGGTCAATTCTGACCCCCAACCCACTTGGGGCTGATGTTACAAGGATTGCTATCTTTACTACTGGTTTTTGCAGAACTGAAAAAATATAAGTTCACATTGGGACAAAGTCATGTATATATATGTATATCAAAACTACTTAACTATGTACACAGCTTTGCCTGTCAACTTTAGCCATACTGCTAAACCCTACTATATCACTTTAAAGTATGTGTTATGCGTGTGCTAGCAAATGTACCATACATAGTACACCTGTATGCATTTCCAACAATATTCCATTAGTTTATGTGATTGAAAAGAAACTAAGAAACTAAGAAAAGCAACAATGAAATAAAATACATCATTTATTTGAGTTGATTCATATATAATTCACTAACCAATACTGTTCATTGTAAAAGGACATCCATAATTCACATTCAGCCTCTGAGCTTTTCAGCTTCAGTTTTAGAATCATTTGGGAAAGCCAAGACAAAGAAATGTGTAACATTTAACAGCCCTTGCAGCTCAGAGGAGAATGCATCGATCATTTGATGTCAGTGACTCTAGTCCAAAGTCTCATCATTGATGCAAGGACTCTCCATGAAACAGTTGATACCCTCCCAAATATTTCAGTAGAATGAGAAAAACAAGAAGGGCAAAGCCCACACGACTCACATGCTGAGAGGATGTGAAAAATGGCTGTTTATTACACAACATTTACAGCCCCTGCGACCTTGACCTTGAAGCAAGGTCAAGTCACTATGTAGGTTTTTTGACGCCTTATCATACACCATCATGCCAAATTGGGTGTTGATAGACTTAATAGTCTCCGAGAAAAATCCAAATTTAAAGTGTTTTTTTAACGGACGCCCGGACGGATGACACAAGCGAGTAGACTCACTTTTGCTTCCAATGCGAGTCAAAAACCCACCTCAGAAGTTAGTGCAGTCCATGTCAGTTGTTGCTTATCACAAAGTTATCAACGAGTGGATGATGAATAAACGGACTTTTACAGCCTATCAGTTTTTGTGGCTATGTAAGGCCACTGAACATGAAAATCACTAACAGCTCACAGTAAGCGCATATCAAGTAACTATGTCCCTAGTTTGCTTCTTCTGAATCCCATGGGAAGACGTGGTGGGTCTATTCTGATCTCCAACCCACAGGAAGTCACAACTATTAAAGCTTGCAGATTGAACCAAATTAGCAAAGAAAGTGACAGGATATAGCATTTTCAGAAAATCAGAAGTGGTCACATCTGATTAAAATTATATTTATTCATGTCCTGACAATCATAAGGACTGTGTTAATGATACAGAAATCCATTAATAATGCGTATGTCATACACTAGTTAGCAATCCTCAGACAAATGCATCTATAGATCATGAACACTTGCCCTGAATCCCAATGACAAAAACTGCCAAAGGGATATTGGATCAAATGCATCAGATCGTCATCTAAAGTTGTCATCATTGGATCTTTTCCATGCGACTTGTGGAAGTCAATCACTATCAGCAGTGCTTCAACTTAGTTCAAGTATCACATATTCTACGACTCACATCATCAACAGGCCCACACGTCTGCACCCAAATGTCTTATTTCCATTGGATTATGCCTTCGTCTAGCCTTAGCAACACAAAAATCATACTGCGTGCAGTGACAGTAAAAATCTAGAACCATATAATTAGTTTTCTCTTCCTCAGTCAATAAGTCATCCTGAGGTATATTGCTTCTAATCCTGAAATTTTCCTGACAAATTTGGTCCGAAACGGTAACACAATTGCATCTTTTCAGTTCAATTTTTGAATAGTGCTACACAATACGAAAGAAAAAATCTTTGCTCTGCACCAAACCTTCACATTCAAAACTTGTACTGCTGTTAGTTACTGTACTGTGGCAAAGTGAACTTCGACTCTTAAACAAGGAACATGCGTGTCTCAGTCCTCACGGTTTACCGAAAGGCGAGTAATCAGATTCAACCAGCATAATGAATACACCTGTATTTTCATAATAAATCACCTGAAACAAGTAGAGCGATAACTTTTTGCTAATTCTAATTTACACGATCGATTTCAAGTCTTGTGATTCATGTGGCTGCTTCATACTTCGTACAAACTACAATGGTGCTTTTCACAACTCACAATTTGACCGGCGTCTCTCAATCCTAAATTCACTATGGACAAGGTTAAAACCTAACCAACTAACCTTATAATACTCATTTGCTAATAAGTCTCGCTTCAACAAGAAGATGCAACATATTTTCGATGATTTTAACGGATTAGTTCGCTCGTTACGCCGGGAGGAACTCACTTACGTTGCGCATGCTGCGCCGTCCTAACCGGAAAAGGATGTATCAAACGAGTTCTTTCCCTTGGATGGGAACGAGCTGTAGCATTTATTAGGCGCAAAATCTCGAGATGGTGTGCGTACAATTTAAGGAAATATTTGCTGTTCGAGTGTTCATTTGTATATTTTGAGAAGTAGGCGTATAGGTTATTTCTGGACGTACATTGCCAGAAAAAAATTCGCTTGCAAACACGCAACACCGTACACGTACGCTCTATGAATTATGTCCCTTGAATTGATCGAACTGAATCGAGGCATAACATGCAGATTAACCCGAGTTGCCTTTTTTTCGTTGAAAAAGTTCTCGTGCCATTCGATATGACACCATAATAATAATAATATGTTTATTTATAAGGCGCACTTCCTCCACACAGTCAAAAAAGTACATAGTGGAGCTCTAGGCGCACACACACACAAAAACACACACACATTATCATCATACAGTTTGAGCCTGAACATGAAACGCACATACGCACGTTATAATACAACATGCATCCTACACGTAAAGACACACACACATGCATTATATACAAACATGAGGCTGAAACACTCAGCAAGTACGAAATATTTTCAATAGGACTTAGAGAACAAGTGGGTTTTCAGATTTGACCGAAAGGAAGCTGCAGTGTTTGCATGACGCACTGAGAAGGGGAGTGCGTTCCAGGTGGTAGGACCCTGGTATGAAAAAGTACGCTGACCAAATGTTTTTGACCTAACGGATGGAATTTTGAAGATGCGAGCGTCGCAAGAAGAGCGAAGTTGTCTAGATGGTGTGTAGATGTGAAGGAGTTGAGACAGATAGAGAGGAGCGACAGCAGAGACAGAGTTGAAGCAGAGGCAGAAGGTTTTGTATTGGATCCTAGCAGAAACTGGTAGCCAATGAAGAGAGTGGAGGATAGGAGTAATGTGATGAGACCAAAGACCCTCTACAATAAGATGGTTCATCCGGTCACTTCCGGAGAAATTAGGGTCACGCGCGCCACCAAGCGGAAACGGTGTCCCTCGAGTCAAGGAAGACAACTTCCACATACCGCGTCAGCATAACAATTTACAGTGGATCGTGGAATCCTCTTATTGTGAACTTCAATTGAGGGACAGGAAAAAATTTTCACACTAAGCGGAATGTCACATTAAGAGGGTTGATTTCAGTCATACAATGAACTGAAGGGAAATTAAAAGGTTGTGGCTATTTCAGACACTGACTATAGAGCGAGCGCACTGCTTAATATTACATTACTCGTTCGTCGTACCTCGAGCTTTTTCTGAACTCATCTATGCGTGTCCACAGAAGTCGTAGTCGTGATTAGCTGGTCAAAAATGTCGACCACGAAGAAGAAATCAAGGAGGTGACCATTGCAGTGCGAATAACTGTGTTAACTCGCGCTATGCGTGTCCACAGAAGTCGTTTTTTCGTTTTCCGTGGAAAAATAAAGAGAGGTAAGTAATGATTATATAAATGTGTTTTGAGCTAAGCGCAATAAAATACAGAACTTGAAGTGTAATCTAAATCTGCTGAACTGGTGGAGGAAGCTTGTGGCTTTTGCTTTTGTAGGTGTGCCGATATTTGTTTTCGAAAATCTGCTGATTTAGTCACGTCAGCACCTCAGTCTTATTCAGCAGTCTTGATAATGAATGATTCACGTTAGATGATAAATATCGCCTTGAGGCTTGATCACAATTGAGTGATTCTGAATCAGAGTTGAAGAGTTTTGGCAACTGAATTCATACAATTTTTGTTTGCGAAAATGTTGATGAGTATTAAATTAATGATGCATGTGGAATTTATTATAGTGAATAATAGTGGCCAAAACATTTCATCGCAATGAATAAACGCAACCGATCATAGCAGGAATGAAAAAAAAGGTCATAAAGATAAACAAAACTTACAAACACTATGCCGGAAAGCTAGCATAATAAAATGCAAGCACGTAGGTTTTACAAACATGACAGTTGACACATGGCAACTCGCTTTGTGGAGATGAGCATTATTGAAGTTGAAAACTAGTTATGTAGTTATCTATTAAATTTGTTGATACAGTGGAGTCCACATAATAATAATAATAATTTATTATACTTATAAAGCGCCTTTCCCGAGGTTCTAAGCGCGTAACATATATACATACATATACAAAAATAAACATACAACACAGTCTATACATTTAGTCATCCAGTCATAGTCAAACACATGCATTCAGATGTACACAGTCAGACTGACAATATACTATACAAATATTTACACAGATGTCAAGATGTACGTGGGGGTAGAGGAGGGGGGGGGGGGGGGGGGGGGGGGGGGGGGGGGGGGGGCGGCAGGATTCTAACAAATTCACAAGTAATATTGCTGAAAAAGGTAGGTTTTGAGGTTGGATTTGAAAGAAGAGATGGAGGTAGAGTGTCGGATATTGTGAGGGAGAGAATTCCACATATAGTGAACTCTGTTATTGTGGTTTTCCTGTTATTGTGAACAGTTTTTAATTTGGTTGTCTATTTGCACGTGACCGTGTATCTAGTGCCCAGGCTATTTGCACGTGAATGTGTATCTAGTGACCATGCAGGCTGTTTACACGGCAAGTTATTTTCACCGCAAGCAATACGGAAATCATGAAATCTGCATTTTTTTGGCTTACAATATCTGTTTGTGTTTCCCTACTACAGTAGATCTATGCAATTCTATAGTAATAAACATAAAATTACACGGCATGAGCCATGACCGTACTCAGTAAATCCTTCTATCTCGCTACTATCGCATCGAGCGGCTCGGCCAGCAAAAGTAGGCCTACAGATACTGTGTTTACTTCCTCATTATTCGGGAATGGCTTCTTTGAAAGTTAGTTGGAGTAAGGTTTTCATGTTTGTCTGATTTAAAATCTCGCATAAAAATTGTCCAAGATGAGTTCAGAAAAAGCTCGAGGTACGACGAACGAGTAATGTAATATTAAGCAGTGCGCTCGCTCTATAGTCAGTGTCTGAAATAGCCACAACCTTTTAATTTCCCTTCAGTTCATTGTATGACTGAAATCAACCCTCTTAATGTGACATTCCGCTTAGTGTGAAAATTTTTTCCTGTCCCTCAATTGAAGTTCACAATAAGAGGATTCCACGATCCACTGTAAATTGTTATGCTGACGCGGTATGTGGAAGTTGTCTTCCTTGACTCGAGGGACACCGTTTCCGCTTGGGGCGCCACGGTCGGCTCCGTCATCATGTTTTATATAGGCCGAGTGCCGGATGAACCATCTTATTGTAGAGGGTCTTTGATGAGACTTTCTAACTTTACAGATGAGGCGAGCAGCAGAGTTCTGGACTCTTTGGAGCATATCCACGAGATACTTAGGGCAACCGGAAAGAAGGCTATTGCAGTAGTCGAGGCGTGAAAGAATGAAAGCACAGATCGACGAGAGTTTGAGTAGCTTCTTGTGTGAGAAGATGACGAATTGCACTGATCTGTCTGATGTGCATGTAGGCGATCTTGCATGTGTTCCTGACGTGTTCCGACATATTGAGATGACAATCTAAGGTAACACCAAGGTTCCTAACTGATGGAACGAACTCCACATCACAGTCGCCAATCTTAAGAGAAGAAGTGGCTGTCCTGCTTGATCTTACTAGCATGCATTCTGTTTTACTGTCATTCAGTTGAAGCTTATTAAGGGTCATCCAGTTCTTAACATCTAGAACACAGTTTTGCATGGATTCAACGGTGGGTTGGATTTGATCGAGGGTAGCTTCTTTGTAAAGCTGGTTGTCGTCGGCAAATGCATGTTGGTTTATGGAATGTGAACCTACAATGTCGAACAGGGGTTGCATGTACATGACAAACAAGACTGGTCCGAGGACGGAGCCTTGGGGGACACCAAAACTGACTGAAGAGGTGGCTGATGTCAAGTTATTTACAGATACTGTTTGCTGTCTATTTGAGATGTAGGAGTGAAACCAAGAAAGGGCCGTGTTAGTGATTCCGTAGGTGTTCTGCAGGCGAGTGAGGAGAATGGAGTGGTCTATCGTGTCAAATGCTGCGGAGAGGTCGAGTAGGGTGAGGAAACATACTTTGCTATTGTCAAGGGAGGTAAGGAGATCATTAGCTATCTTCAGTAGGGCGGTTTCAGTGGAATGGTTTGATCGGTAAGCAGATTGAAGTGGGTGTAGCAAGTTGTGAGAGGACAGGCAAGAAGTTGATTGAGGACGATTCTCTCCACGACCTTCGACAGAAATGACAGGTTTGACACTGGTCTAAAATTCTTGAGATCGTTGGGGTCTAGACTAGGTTTCTTGAGGAGGGGCTTGACTAATGCTGACTTGAAAATATATGGAAAAGAGCCTGACACTAGTGAGTCGTTGATGACGGACGTAATGGTGGGGAGAATTAAGGGCGTCTAAGCACTCTACGAGGAGGGGAGTGGGGATGGGGTCAAGTTCACATGAGGTGGGGGTGGCATTAACACCATGGTGTGTTCTATCAAGGAAAAAACTAATGTGATATCTGTATCTTCAGTTATTTCGTCTATCGGCAACTTCTTCATCGACTCTATAGGACATTCTCATTAACGTACCCTGCAGGAGTTATCCTCGGCGCTCTCTGTCGAAAAACAACGCGTTAGGTAGAACTACTTATAGTTCCGGTTTCAATTTCGAAGCGTCTGCGTTGAATGTACTAGATCGCTCAAAGTACATGTATGTGGGGGTGGAAAACAGTACTGTGTCGATGATGACAAGAAAATGGTATTAAAACACACAAAAAGTTTCATTACAACTAAAATCACCGAATATATTAATTACTGACCATTTTTACACTTACAGCTAGTACTGAAATCTTACAACGCAAACAAAACACACCTGCCGGGAGTGTCCCGGTCTAGCACGAGTGATCGTTTCGCTATCTGATCTGACATGGTATTCCAGCAAACAAACAACTACTGCAACTTCATGAAGTTATTGAAATCTCAAAGTGTGATGTCAGACATCGATTGACCGAGTTCGAATGCAGCTGCCGGTTGCATTCTCGAACATTTCGTCTGCACTGAATACTAGTTCGATCGCTGAAAATATGTGAGAGTGAAAAACAGTACTGTGTCATTTGCCATAACCATCGTGGCAAAATTACTGATGGAAAAGTTGTCAAGCTACATGGCATTCCAGCAAACAAGCAACTACTGCAACTTCATGAAGTTATTGAAATCTCAAAGTGTGATGTCAGACATCGATTGACCGAGTTCGAATGCAGTTGCCGAATCAAACGTAATA
>JAWQFJ010000017.1:0-10000 GCA_034096865.1 Theodoxus fluviatilis
TGAGGAGGGCGGGAAACATCTGCCTGAAGAGCCGGAGGGGAAGAGTATTGCCGTGAGCTCCTGTATCAGCCTTCACGTTAAGGTTGTCCGTTGTTGTATGGCTGGGACGTTTGATTTGGAGCTGGGCAAATGCTTCATTACGTGGAGGAGATAAGGAGCACATGGATGAAATGGTGACTTGGTTGAAGGTCAGATGTTCTAAGTCTTGTTCCAGGTTCGGCTCCTCCATGTTTTCTGAAGTGACTTTAAGGCTGTGGAAGGATTGGTATCCATGCCTGGGTTTTGTCCTTGGAGGATGTTGTTTTGGTTTACTGGTTACAGCGATGGGTTTCTGTGATCCACCTGTGTTTGGGTAATGTAGTCTTGATACAGATTGCTTGGAGGATCGACAGACTTTTGCCCAGTGATTTGATTTCCCACAGTTATAGCAAGTAGCACTAGAGGCAGGGCAGCGTTCTCTGGAAGTTGTAGGGTGTCTGCCAGCACAGTTTGGGCATGGATTTGCCATCTTGATGCCATGCATGGCGGCTGGGGGTATGTAGTTCATGTCTTTCAATTCTCGCACGTGATGCTTTGGCTTCAAACGTTCTGCCCAGTTTCAAGGCATGTTGCACAGTAAAGCCTTTCTCCGTGTTCAGGAGTGCTGCCTGGAATTCAGGGATGGGAGTGCTGGCTGGAATGCAGGGATGGGAGTGCTGCCTGGAATGCAGGGATGGGAGTGCTGCCTGGAATGCAGGGATGGGAGTGCTGCCTGGAATTCAGGGATGGGAGTGTTGGCTGGAATTCAGGGATGGGAGTGCTGCCTGGAAGTCAGGGATGGGAGTGCTGCCTGGAATTCAGGGATAGGAGTGCTGCCTGGAATGCAGGGATGGGAGTGCTGCCTGGAATGCAGGGATGGGAGTGCTGCCTGGAATGCAGGGATGGGAGTGCTGCCTGGAATGCAGGGATGGGAGTGCTGCCTGGAATTCAGGGATGGGAGTGCTGCCTGGAATTCAGGGGTGGGAGTGCTGCCTGGAATTCAGGGATGGGAGTGCTGCCTGGAATTCAGGGATGGGAGTGTTGGCTGGAATTCAGGGATGGGAGTGCTGCCTGGAATGCAGGGATGGGAGTGCTGCCTGGAATGCAGGGATGGGAGTGCTGCCTGGAATGCAGGGATGGGAGTGTTGGCTGGAATTCAGGGATGGGAGTGCTGCCTGGAATTCAGGGATGGGAGTGCTGCCTGGAATGCAGGGATGGGAGTGCTGCCTGGAATGCAGGGATGGGAGTGCTGCCTGGAATGCAGGGATGGGAGTGCTGCCTGGAATGCAGGGATGGGAGTGCTGCCTGGAATGCAGGGATGGGAGTGCTGCCTGGAATTCAGGGAGGGGAGTGCTGCCTGGAATTCAGGGATGGGAGTGCTGCCTGGAATGCAGGGATGGGAGTGCTGCCTGGAATGCAGGGATGGAAGTGCTGCCTGGAATTCAGGGATGGGAGTGCTGGCAATTATGAGCTCGATGATTCGTTCATCTGTTTCTGCTTCAGTAAATTCGCGATTCCGTGCTTGTAGACGGCACTTGTTGATGAACTCATCTAGAGTTTCCTTTGGCTGTTGTCTGAAGTGCATCACCTTCAGGCGGCTGACTCTAAAGTCGTCAGCTTGCTCCAGTTGTTCCTGGAATTTTGTGAAAATCCGTTTCGGGTTTTTGCGTTCGTTCTCGCTAAGCTGCCAGGAGTTGTACCGTCTCAGTCCTTCTCCTACTTGGAGCAGTATATGAGCATCTTTGTCTTCGTCGGCGACTTTTTATGTGATAAAGTATACAGTTGTAGGCGCTAATTGTAAAGGGCAAACGCTTTCGCAAGATTTTGCGGCAGTCCAGTCCATGCGAGGAGCACTGCTAATAAGGCCGACCAGACACAAAGACTCAAAGGCCGCTTCTACTGTGCAGGATCTAAGCAAACGAGCTGGAAAAGTATATCGGAGATCAGTCGCGCTGGCGAGCCACTGTCCATCAAGCCTGTCACAAGCAGGTATAAGATGCTTAATCTTCGGCTTTTGGATCGTTTTCTGTCTAGGGATAAACTGCAACTACCTACTTGGAACCTTCCATTCCCATTCAAACAATGATGAAATACGTCTGTAAATGAGATATGGGAATACCAAAATCAAACTTCAAAGATCTTTAATCATGGATAAGTCAAAAGGTTACGAGTGAAATTGTTGACACAATAATCAATGAATCAAAACCTAAACGCATTGTAAGCAAAAATAAATCATTTTCCCCAAAATGATAATTAAACTAAGTGGTCTGCCAAACCAATAGTGGATAATACTTAACTGAGCTTCGACGGTTTTCAGCCAATCAGAGGCTAGTGTGCACGCGCGAGCGTGAGAGCGGAGTACGGCTGGAGCGAGAGGGGAAGAGGGGGTTTGGGATATCCAATTGAGGAATTCACTTTCACAAAACGATGAAAAAGGAAAATGCCCCGCAGGGGAGCAGGCAGGCGATATTCTTTTTCAAGTAGAGGAGAGCGGCGTCCTGAGACTTGGACATGGGCCGGTTGGGGGGTGGAGAAGCTCAGGGGACGATCGTAGATTTCGAGCAGACGACACCGCTCTGTTGGTCGTGACAGGCGGCCGGACGGTCGGGAACATGTGGAGGAGGTCGACGCGATGATGGAGTCAAACGTCGCTTTACAGCAGAGCTCTTCTTGAATGTTGGAGAAATTCGGAAGTCATTTTCCACGGCAGGGTGACGGTGGCGCATTTCCTATAGGGGAAGAAACTTTCAGAAGAGAAACTTATGATACTTGAGGGCTGAGGCTTTTCTCCGGGCGTGAGCGAGCGCGGAACTCCATTCATCACTCTGGCGATGCGGAGTCACACGTAGAAAACGGCCGGGCATTGCTTTCAGAGGAGAAACTTCATTGTTTTTCACAGTGCGCTTCACAAGCGATCACTCAGACAGGGCACCCTACCTTCGTGGTCTGTTCCTGTGAAAAATCTATAACGGGCACCCCGTATATTTGCACAACACGGGTTTTTATATGACAGCCAAAATCTCCTAGCTGTCCTCGTCCAATCACATCACTAGAGGTGGTCTTGAATCGCGTTTTCCTCCAAGCGACCAATCATTTGTTCGTCTAACGGGTCATTTCCCATTGATCAGTTAAACGAGCTACCTCATTTGTCCACCTTCTAAAAAGTTCACTGGGGATTGGTTAATGGTTTATCACAAACCGAGATGTGCTCGATCTCAGCTTAAACGTTCTACTAAGTCTCAATGTAAGAAGGAAAACAAGGTTCACTATCCGGTTTCCCTTCCAAGTTTCCACACACAACACAAATCTCGCAATTAATATTGGTTTGGCAGAAATATCTAAGCTACATAACGGCTTGGCAGACCATATCCAATCCACTGCATAACATAACAACAACCGACGTCAAAGGGGAAATATGCGTTTCGTAACAAAGCCTCTGCCAACCTGAGGACGCCCGGCGTCACAGATCTGTCACTGCTAGAGTACATCGCCTCAGCGCAACACCTGCAGCAATCAAAACAACCGGACTGAGGCTGTGATGCAAATGGGCAGGCTTTTTTTCGCAAAAAGGAAAACTCTTCTCCTTGATGACTATCATTACCCACCCACGTATTCTAGTCTGGGAATACATGTTCTTACATCTCCTGCTCACCATGATCTGCATCGACATTTTTCTCCATTGCAGGTACACTCACCCTCGTGCTCTGTGGTGGTAGCCTTGACATTTGCTGACAAAATGCCGGGGCCCGCAGTGGAGGAGGTGACATACCAGGTGAGGGACGAGCTGGCCAGGTGGGAGGAGGAGTACAGCCAGCACAACGCCTACCCCCACGTGGCGGGCGTCTGTGCCGTGTCGTGTGAGAGCAAGGCTGGCCTGGAAGAGCTACGGCAGATGGTGTGCATGTCTGCACTCGGCATGCGAGACTCCTCCAACGTCAGGCAGACCGTGGCAGGGCGCCCTGTACCGCGCAGTTACCTAACTCTGCAAGAGGAACTAGCAAAGCAGCGCACCAACCATGCCTACCTTGACCACGCCCATTTCTTGGAGGTCCTGCAGGCCATCCCCAATAACGACATTTTGAGTCAAGACGATCTTCCAAACGGTGAGTTGTGGTCATCAACTTTAGGGAATGACAAGATTAAAAGGTGCGCACATGTATTGAGATGTCCGTTGCGTGCATGTGTGCTTGCGTGGGTGCCAGCTGCTTGCCTGCATGACTACACGCATTCCTGTGGCTAAACATCCACAAAAAGGCAAGAAAGAAACTAAATCCTCTTTGTTTCATAAAAAGTCGCCTACCACATTCAAAATACTTTTATAAATTGAATAACAGGAGAAGTGGACGGATAGAAGGATAGGAAGATGGCTGACTATTTTATTGTAGGTTGCTTTAAAAAACGTTGGTTGCTATCGCTGCATGTATTGAAGGTGTTTTTCTAAACAGAATGTGCTTGTATTGAAGGTGTCTTTGAAAACAGAAGATGCATGTACTCAAGGTGTCTTCGAAATAGATGATGCATGTACTCAAGGTGTCGTCGAAACAGATGATACGTGTACGCAAGGTGTCTTCAAAACAGACTATGCGTGCACTCAGTGTTTTTCGAAACCAAATTTTATCTGTATTCAATGTTTCTGGAAACATAATATGCATATATTTAAGGTACCTTTTGAAATAAATCATGCATGTATACAAGATGTATGTTGCAGCGCTGCGCTTCCTGCAGGAGTGTGGGTCCATCCTGCACTACAAAGACGAGCTGCGAGGCCTGAGCTCTCTCTACATCCTGGATCCCACGTGGCTTGGCAGGGTTCTCTCCACGCTCATGACCAGTGTCAGTACATGTTGATGTTGTTGGTGCTGTTTGTTTTTTTTAGATGGTGGTTGTAGTGTGATTTCATTATTCTTTGGATTCTAAGACCTGTTTCAGTTTTGTAGCATAAAATATTTCATCTTTGGCGTTTGAAAAGTTTCATTCATTCATTCATTCATTCATTCATTCATTCATTCATTCATTCATTCATTCATTCATTCATTCATTCATTCATTCATTCATTCTTTTATTTGTTCCTTTGTTCGTTGATTAAAACAAATGTCAGTTCATTAGTTTATGATTCATTTATTGATCAGTTCGTTAATTTGATCATTCATTAATTCTGAACTGTGCAATAATTGTTAGCATGCAAATGGTCTTTAACAATTTGATTTATAAAAAGTCGTGCTTGACAGCGTTATGTCTTAATGTGTGTGTGTGTTTGTGTGTGTGTGTGTGTGTGTGTGTGTGTGTGTGTGTGTGTGTGTGTGTGTGTGTGTGTGTGTGTGTGTGTGTGTCTGTGTGTGTCTGTGTGTGAGGGAAGAAGAAGAAGAAGAAGAAGAAGAAGAAGAAGAAGAAGAAGAAGAAGAAGAAGAAGAAGAAGAAGAAGAAGAAGAAGAAGAAGAAGAGAGGAGAAGAAGGAGGAGCAGGAGGAATAGGAGCAGGAGGAGGAGGAGGAGGAGGAGGAGGAGGAGGAGGAGGAGGAGGAGGAGGGAAAGGGAGAGGGAGAGGGAGAGGGGAGGGGAGGGAGAGGGAGAGGAAGAGGGGAGGGAGAGGGAGAGGGGAAGGAAGGAGGAGGAGACGGAGGAGGAGGAGGAGGGGGGGGGGGAGGGAAGGAGGAGGAGGAGGAGGAGGAGGAGGAGGAGGAGGAGGAGGAGGAGGAGGAGGAGGAGGAGGAGGAGGAGGAGGAGGAGGAGGAGGAGGAGGAGGAGGAGGAGGAGGAGAGAGAGGGTGGAGGGAGAGAGAGGTTGGAGGGAAAGAAAGCGGGGAGGGGAGAGAGAGACAGACAGACAGACCCATAGACAGACACAGAGACAGACACACACACAGACAGACAGACACACAGACAGACAGACACACAGACAGACACACAGACAGACAGACAGACAGAGACAGACAGACATAGAGAGAGAGGAGAGAGAGAGAGAGAGAGAGAGACGAAGACAGAGAGAGAGACAAAGACAGAGAGAGACAAAGACAGAGTGAGACAGTGAGAGAGACAGAGAGTGAGAGAGACAGAGAGTAAGAGAGACAGAGAGAGGGACAGAGAGAGAGAGAGAGACAGACAGAGAAAGACAGTGAGAGAGAGAGAGAGAGAGAGAGAAGAAAGAAAGAGAGAGAGAGAGAAAGAGAGACAGCGAGAGAGAGAGAGAGACAGCGAGAGAGAGAGAGACAGCGAGAGAGAGAGAGAGACAGCGAGAGAGAGAGAGAGAGAGAGAGAGAGGGGGGGGGAAACAAAGAGAATGACAGAGAGAGAGAGGGGGGGGGGAACAAGAGAATGACAGAGAGAGAAAGAGAGAGAAACAGAGAGAGAAAGAGAGAGAAATAAAGAGAGACACACATACAGAGAGCGAGACAGAGAAGAGTGGTGGTGCATGAAACATGACATAATTTGTGTGGAAAAAAACTTGCACTGCATCGAATGACCCAAGCATTCCATCTATTAAAAAAAAACACAATCGTAAGAGGCAAAAGTTTTCGGACTGGGGATGTTTTCATGCAAGCCGTGCAAGTATGATGCGCCCTTTTGTGTGTATAGCTCTCCACATGTCTGTGTAAAGGGAAAACTGTTCGTGTTCCTGTCGTCGACTCCCATAACACACTTTATCTCGTCCGATCGTTAAAACTCTACAAAGAGTGTTGCACAGACAGAAAATAGTTCAATGTCGGGCGTCTGCTTGTCCAACAGAATGACGTCACGGCGTGCCGAGTGCCCTTGGCCTCCCTGGAGACGGCCTTGAGGGAGGAGGGCGTGCCCCGGGAGCTGAACGAGCAGATCCTGCAGCTGCTGGAGAAGTTTGACATCGCTGTCCAGGTGGCGGACTCCAGGTGATTAGTTTTCCCCTGGAAAGTCCCAGAGTTACCCCATTTGTATTCCTTTCTGCGTTTGATCAAATACTGTGCCTTTGTGGATGCCATGCCTTCATTATGAGAAACATGGACATGATAATTTGCACTCAAAGGCACACAACGCAAAGTAAAAGTTCTTTCTCGTTTGGTTAAACGAGGACACGATAGAATGGAGACACACATAATGAGGTGGTACGAAACAAAATATTACATCACAGCGATGATGTAATGCCGTAACAGCACTGAGACAACGCTACATCACAGCTGTTACCTATTGATTAAAGGGAACGGAATTGACAGATAGGCTACAATGCCAGAGCAACCACAGGGCATCGTGGCAATGTTTTTATGATGTTCTGGTGACGCTCCCAATCCTGTTATTGTTTATTATTATTGTTTATTGTTTATTGAAATGCAGCTGACGAGGGAGTTATCTAGGCAGCAGGGGCTGTATTATAATCTTATCGTGAGACATAAATGTCACTCTGACAATTTTTTGGCATACTCACAACATGGTGACAGTGTAGTTCCAAATCATGGTAATCGTACAGCTTTCTTAAACAATTTCAGCTAACTTATGTATACACCACACTGTGGCTAAATTGTTTTGATGGTGTAGCTGTAACGCTATGACAAAGTTTCAATATGCAGCAGCTTTATATACTTGACTAGATGGTTTACCCATCTCCACCTGTTCCCGTCTCCACCTGTTCCCGTCTCCACCTGTTCCCGTCTTCACCTTTTCCCGTCTCCACCTTTTCCCGTCTCCACCTTTTCCTGTCTCCACCTTTTCCCGTCTCCACCTTTTCCTGTCTCCACCTTTTCCCGTCTCCACCTTTTCCCGTGTCCACGTTTTCCCATCTCCACCTTTTCCCGTCTCCATCTTTCCCGTCTCCACCTTTTCCCATCTCCACCTTTTCCCTCCCATTCACCAAACATCAACGCATGATGAGATGAGCGAGCTCGGACCCGTAAAACCTCGTGCAGCACGAAGCACATGTTGGAGCCGAGTTGCCTCCCTTTACCCTCTCATAAAGCACACGTTGAAGCCGAGTTGCCTCCCTTTGCCGTCACAGTCCCATGACTAAAAAGTTCCATAGGGAATATCTCCGGAACTGTCGGAGGTACGCCTTCCAAAATGCGACGACTACCCCCATCCAGTCACAGGGGAGCAACATGCCAAATTTCGCGGAGATCAGTGCACGGGCGGCCGAACGCATAGAGTGGATGGAAAGATGGAAAGAGAATTTGGGTGTTATATATATAGATATCATTCAAGTAATTGTAACGTCATAACAAAGCTCCAACATGCCGTATCGTCTTGATGTAACTGTAGCGTCAGAAAACATTGCAACTTACAGTTGCTATATTTCTTGACAGTGTGTCTGTATCGTCATGACAACTTTACAACACGTAATGGCAATATTGTCTTAATATTGCAGCTGTATCATAATGACAACGTAACAATATGCAGTTGTATATTGTCATGACAACTTTACAACTCACATCAGATAAATCGTCTTGATAGTTGTTTTAACGTTACGACAATGTCACTGCTTCACGCTCATATGATTTGATTGTCACTTCGTCATAAAAAGGGACGTGAGATAGAGTTCATGCTGGATGAGATTAGATTATGATCATTGCAGTTTGCTTATCCCACACCGACTGCCCCTGGTGCCCCCTGGGCAAGAGTTGCCTGCCCAGCGCCTAAGCCAGGTGGCGCGCCTGTACTGCTTACGTCACATACCGGAAGTGCTGTGGAGCCGCCTCATCCTGAGACTGCTGCGTGCCGTGCTGCGCTTCTCCCAAGGACACTGGTTCCTCGGGTCCTCAGGCTCCTCGCCCCAAAACAAACAACCAGACTCTAAGGAAGCTGCCAGAACTGGCAGGTAGGGACGCTGGATAATCACGTCAAACTGGCCCTTTTTGTGTAACATGGAGCATTACAAAGAATGTTGCTTTTCGCTTTGGGAAACACAAGACTGATCTGTCCTTAACGTCTGCCTTCCATTCATGCGGTAATTTGTCTGTTTTAGTCTACACTGTGAGAGGCGAAAGGCCTACGTTTGCTTTGGGACATTTCGTTATCAATCCATCTTCATCTATCTATTTACTGAAAAGTCAAATAGGACACTCCGTTCAGCGGGGTATATATTCATCTCCAATAGCTATTAGAGCATCACACCTTCATCTTTTATTTACGGTGAGTTTATTTTTCCAAAGCCAGTCTCTGGAAACGCGACTTCTTTCTTCCTGTGCGCAGCAAGCGAGGGCTGCAGCTGCGGGACGGACGGGTCAAGTACTGGAGGAGGGGGCTGTGTGTAGGCACGGGGCCTGGAGAGTGCGTGGTGGAGTCGGTCACGTGCCTGGGGGAGGGCGAGATGGAACGTCCGGGCATCCTCATCACCGTGCAAGCAGCTACAGAGTCTGTCAGACAGGTCTTCGGCATTCTGGGCGTCATCGCTGACGAAGTGGACGACGTCGTCATGGAGTTCTACAATGGTGAGTGGCACCACTCTGTGGTCTTCAAGCACCCGCCTGGCTCAAGCCACGAGTTTTGCACAGCGTGACTGTGCATTAGAAAACAAGGCGAAAGTCGTAAAAATGACGAGGTATTTCAGCCACAATATTGTTTATTCATTCATGTATACTCCTGATAAAAACCATGTTCTCTGAGGAAGGCTTGAATTGTTGACAGTAATATAGAGCTCAGGAAAGCGAGTACCCGACTCGATGCCCTGATGACTTTTCTCATCTTTCGCACGATAACTGTTTTCCAGACTTCTTCGTTGCTTCTCATGCACGGGGGGTAAATGTCTGTAGTTCAGTGGCCTGTCGTGAAGAAGACATAGACTTGTTGACTCACCTGTGCGAATAAATCTGTATCAATATACAGTCAAGGGAACTTTTACGATGTTGTCTAAGCAAATGGAAAATGTAAAATTACGGCTTTCAACACTGGTTTTTATGAGCACATTTGTTTTTGCTTGTTTGTATGTCAAAGAATGTCAACCAGGCGTCTGGGAGATCTAAACGGACAAATATAAATACATTTCCTCCAACCAAAATTCTGAGGCATTTACAGATGTGCAAATAA
>JAWQFJ010000017.1:19447-47019 GCA_034096865.1 Theodoxus fluviatilis
GCTGTGATAAAATATTTGATAGATTCTGAGTATTATTCTCGTTTATGAGTGGTACTATGTCTTAATTGTTTTCGATATTTCTCCACGTACCTCCTCTGAGGTCTTCCTTTAATTGCATTTTTTAATAAGGGAAAGTATGTTGTGGCCTTGTATGGCCTTCACGGCTGATGAACCCTTGGGCTCCATCCACCTATTCTTTAGTGTTTTGTAAATGACAGGGAAATTGAGGTGTGAAATTTTCCCCTATCACCCATTATGAGTCTTCATGTTTGAAGGCTCTTCGCAGCCTTGCTGGCTGGTGGGCAGTGAGACTCGATTTAATTGATTTCATGTCACTGGTTAGATGGACTGTATAAGAACTCACTGTTGAGAAGAGTTTTAATTCTTTGTTAAAGATGGGTGTTTCTTAATGTTGTGGCCTTATATAGCCTACAAGGCTGATAGGCCCTTAAACTCCATCCATCCATCCATCCATCCATCCTCCTCCTCCTCCTCCTCCTCCTCCTCCTCCTCCTCCTCCTCCTGTCTATCTCCTCTTCCTTTTCCTTCTGTCTATCTCCTCTTCCTCCTCTTTCTGTCTACATCCTCCTCCTCCCCCTCCTCCCCCTCCTCCTCCTCCTCCTCCTCCTCCTCCTCCTCTCCTCTTCTTCCTCCTCTCTACCTTTTCCTCCTCCTCCTCCTGTCTATCTCCTCCTCCTGCTGAGCTGAGAGACTGAGGGGCTAGATTTGCGTTGCTGGGGGAGGGGCTAGAGCTATTGTCCTGGTGGAAGGGCTAGAGCTGCTGTGCTGAAAGACCGAAGAGCTAGAGCTGCGTTGCTGAGAGACTGAGGGCTAGAGCTGCTGTGCTGGAGGAGGGGCTAGAGCTGCTGTGCTGGAGGAGGGGCTAGAGCTGCTGTGCTGGAGGAGAGGCTAGAGCTGCTGTGCTGGAGGAGGGGCTAGAGCTGCTGTGCTGGCGGAGAGGCTAGAGCTATTGTGAAGGAGGAGAGGCTAGAGCTGCTGTGCTGAAAGACCGAAGAGCTAGAGCTGCGTTGCTGAGAGACTGTGGAGCTAGAGCTGTTGTGCTGGAGGAGCCTAGAGCTGTTGTGCTGGAGGGGCTAGAGCTGCTGTGCTGGAGGAGGGCTAGAGCTGCTGTGCTGGAGGAGGGGCTAGAGCTGCTGTGCTGGAGGAGGGGCTAGAGCTGCTGTGCTGGAGGAGGGGCTAGAGCTGCTGTGCTGGAGGAGGAGCTAGAGCTGCTGTGCTGGAGGAAGGGCTAGAGCTGCTGTGCTGGAGGATGGGCTTGAGCTGTTGTGCTGGAGGAAGAGCTAGAGCTGCTGTGCTGGAGGATGGGCTTGAGCTGCTGTGCTGGAGGAGTGCCTAGAGCTGTTGTGCTGGAGGGGCTAGAGCTGCTGTGCTGGAGGAGGGGCTAGAGCTGCTGTGCTGGAGGAGGGGCTAGAGCTGCTGTGCTGGAGGAGGGGCTAGAGCTGTTGTGCTGGAGGAGGAGCTAGAGCTGCTGTGCTGGAGGAGTGCCTAGAGCTGTTGTGCTGGAGGAGGGCTAGAGCTGCTGTGCTGGAGGAGGGGCTAGAGCTGCTGTGCTGGAGGAGGGGCTAGAGCTGCTGTGCTGGAGGAGGGGCTAGAGCTGCTGTGCTGGAGGAGGGCTAGAGCTGCTGTGCTGGAGGAGGGGCTAGAGCTGCTGTGCTGGAGGAGAGGCTAGAGCTGCTGTGCTGGAGGAGGGCTAGAGCTGCTGTGCTGGAGGAGGGCTAGAGCTGTTGTGCTGGAGGAGGGCTAGAGCTGCTGTGCTGGAGGAGGGGCTAGAGCTGCTGTGCTGGAGGAGGGGCTAGAGCTGCTGTGCTGGAGGAGGGGCTAGAGCTGCTGTGCTGGAGGAGGGCTAGAGCTGTTGTGCTGGAGGAGGGCTAGAGCTGCTGTGCTGGAGGAGGGGCTAGAGCTGCTGTGCTGGAGGAGGGGCTAGAGCTGCTGTGCTGGAGGAGGGGCTAGAGCTGCTGTGCTGGAGGAGGGGCTAGAGCTGCTGTGCTGGAGGAGGGGCTAGAGCTGCTGTGCTGGAGGAGGGGCTAGAGCTGCTGTGCTGGAGGAGGGGCTAGAGCTGCTGTGCTGGAGGAGGGGCTAGAGCTGCTGTGCTGGAGGAGGGGCTAGAGCTGCTGTGCTGGAGGAGGGGCTAGAGCTGCTGTGCTGGAGGAGGGGCTAGAGCTGCTGTGCTGGAGGAGGGCTAGAGCTGCTGTGCTGGAGGAGGGGCTAGAGCTGCTGTGCTGGAGGAGGGGCTAGAGCTGCTGTGCTGGAGAGGGCTAGAGCTGCTGTGCTGGAGGAGGGGCTAGAGCTGCTGTGCTGGAGGAGGGGCTAGAGCTGCTGTGCTGGAGGAGGGGCTAGAGCTGCTGTGCTGGAGGAGGGGCTAGAGCTGCTGTGCTGGAGGAGGGGCTAGAGCTGTTGTGCTGGAGGAGGGCTAGAGCTGCTGTGCTGGAGATGGAACTAGAGCTGTTGTGCTGGAGGAGGGCTAGAGCTGCTGTGCTGGAGGAGGGGCTAGAGCTGCTGTGCTGGAGGAGGGGCTAGAGCTGCTGTGCTGGAGGAGGGGCTAGAGCTGCTGTGCTGGAGGAGGGGCTAGAGCTGCTGTGCTGGAGGAGGGGCTAGAGCTGCTGTGCTGGAGGAGGGCTAGAGCTGCTGTGCTGGAGGAGGGGCTAGAGCTGCTGTGCTGGAGGAGGGGCTAGAGCTGCTGTGCTGGAGGAGGGGCTAGAGCTGCTGTGCTGGAGGAGGGGCTAGAGCTGCTGTGCTGGAGGAGGGGCTAGAGCTGCTGTGCTGGAGGAGGGGCTAGAGCTGCTGTGCTGGAGGAGGGCTAGAGCTGCTGTGCTGGAGGAGGGGCTAGAGCTGCTGTGCTGGAGGAGGGGCTAGAGCTGCTGTGCTGGAGGAGGGGCTAGAGCTGATGTGCTGGAGGAGGGGCTAGAGCTGCTGTGCTGGAGGAGGGGCTAGAGCTGCTGTGCTGGAGGAGGGGCTAGAGCTGCTGTGCTGGAGGAGGGCTAGAGCTGCTGTGCTGGAGGAGGGGCTAGAGCTGCTGTGCTGGAGGAGGGGCTAGAGCTGCTGTGCTGGAGGAGGGGCTAGAGCTGCTGTGCTGGAGGAGGGGCTAGAGCTGATGTGCTGGAGGAGGGGCTAGAGCTGCTGTGCTGGAGGAGGGGCTAGAGCTGCTGTGCTGGAGGAGGTCTAGAGCTGCTGTGCTGAAGGAAGGGCTAGAGCTGCTGTGCTGGAGGAGGGGCTAGAGCTGCTGTGCTGGAGGAGGGGCTAGAGCTGCTGTGCTGGAGGAGGGGCTAGAGCTGCTGTGCTGGAGGAGGGCTAGAGCTGCATGTGCTGAAGGAGGGCTAGAGCTGCTGTGCTGGAGGAGGGGCTAGAGCTGCTGTGCTGGAGGAGGGGCTAGAGCTGCTGTGCTGGAGGAGGGGCTAGAGCTGCTGTGCTGGAGGAGGGGCTAGAGCTGCTGTGCTGGAGGAGGGGCTAGAGCTGCTGTGCTGGAGGAGGGCTAGAGCTGCTGTGCTGGAGGAGGGCTAGAGCTGCATGTGCTGGAGGAGGGGCTAGAGCTGTTGTGCTGGAGGAGGGGCTAGAGCTGCTGTGCTGGAGGAGGAGCTAGAGCTGCTGTGCTGGAGGAGGGGCTAGAGCTGCTGTGCTGGAGGAGGGGCTAGAGCTGCTGTGCTGGAGGAGGGCTAGAGCTGCTGTGCTGGAGGAGGGGCTAGAGCTGCTGTGCTGGAGGAGGAGCTAGAGCTGTTGTGCTGGAGGAGGGGCTAGAGCTGCTGTGCTGGAGGAGGGCTAGAGCTGCTGTGCTGGAGGAGGGGCTAGAGCTGCTGTGCTGGAGGAGGGGCTAGAGCTGCTGTGCTGGAGGAGGGGCTAGAGCTGCTGTGCTGGAGGAGGGGCTAGAGCTGCTGTGCTGGAGGAGGGGCTAGAGCTGCTGTGCTGGAGGAGGGGCTAGAGCTGCTGTACTGGAGGAGGGGCTAGAGCTGCTGTGCTGGAGATGGAGCTAGAGCTGCATTGCTGGAAGAAGGGCTAGAGCTGCTGTGATGGAGGAGTGCCTAGAGCTGCTGTGCTGGAGGGGCTAGAGCTGCTGTGCTGGAGGAGGGGCTAGAGCTGCTGTGCTGGAGGAGGGGCTAGAGCTGCTGTGCTGGAGGAGGGGCTAGAGCTGCTGTGCTGGAGGAGGGGCTAGAGCTGCTGTGCTGGAGGAGGGGCTAGAGCTGCTGTGCTGGAGGAGGGGCTAGAGCTGTTGTGCTGGAGGAGGGCTAGAGCTGCTGTGCTGGAGGAGGGGCTAGAGCTGCTGTGCTGGAGGAGGGGCTAGAGCTGCTGTGCTGGAGGAGGGGCTAGAGCTGCTGTGCTGGAGGAGGGCTAGAGCTGCTGTGCTGAAGGAAGGGCTAGAGCTGCTGTGCTGGAGGAGGGGCTAGAGCTGCTGTGCTGGAGGAGGGGCTAGAGCTGCTGTGCTGGAGGAGGGGCTAGAGCTGCTGTGCTGGAGGAGGGCTAGAGCTGCTGTGCTGGAGGAGGGGCTAGAGCTGCTGTGCTGGAGGAGGGGCTAGAGCGTGCTGTGCTGGAGGAGGGGCTAGAGCTGCTGTGCTGGAGGAGGGCTAGAGCTGCTGTGCTGGAGGAGGGGCTAGAGCTGCTGTGCTGGAGGAGGGGCTAGAGCTGCTGTGCTGGAGGAGGGGCTAGAGCTGCTGTGCTGGAGGAGGGCTAGAGCTGCTGTGCTGGAGGAGGGCTAGAGCTGCTGTGCTGGAGGAGGGCTAGAGCTGCTGTGCTGGAGGAGGGGCTAGAGCTGCTGTGCTGGAGGAGGGGCTAGAGCTGCTGTGCTGGAGGAGGGGCTAGAGCTGCTGTGCTGGAGGAGGGCTAGAGCTGCTGTGCTGGAGGAGGGGCTAGAGCTGCTGTGCTGGAGGAGGGGCTAGAGCTGCTGTGCTGGAGGAGGGGCTAGAGCTGCTGTGCTGGAGGAGGGGCTAGAGCTGCTGTGCTGGAGGAAGGGCTAGAGCTGCTGTGCTGGAGGAGGGGCTAGAGCTGCTGTGCTGGAGGAGGGGCTAGAGCTGCTGTGCTGGAGGAGGGCTAGAGCTGCTGTGCTGGAGGAGGGCTAGAGCTGCTGTGCTGGAGGAGGGCTAGAGCTGCTGTGCTGGAGGAGGGCTAGAGCTGCTGTGCTGGAGGAGGGCTAGAGCTGCTGTGCTGGAGGAGGGGCTAGAGCTGCTGTGCTGGAGGAGGGCTAGAGCTGCTGTGCTGGAGGAGGGGCTAGAGCTGCTGTGCTGGAGGAGGGGCTAGAGCTGCTGTGCTGGAGGAGTGTCTAGAGCTGCTGTGCTGGAGGAGTGTCTAGAGCTGCTGTGCTGGAGGAGGGCTAGAGCTGCTGTGCTGGAGGAGGGGCTAGAGCTGCTGTGCTGGAGGAGGGCTAGAGCTGCTGTGCTGGAGGAGGGCTAGAGCTGCTGTGCTGGAGGAGGGCTAGAGCTGCTGTGCTGGAGGAGGGCTAGAGCTGCTGTGCTGGAGGAGGGGCTAGAGCTGCTGTGCTGGAGGAGGGCTAGAGCTGCTGTGCTGGAGGAGGGCTAGAGCTGCTGTGCTGGAGGAGGGCTAGAGCTGCTGTGCTGGAGGAAGGGCTAGAGCTGCTGTGCTGGAGGAGGGGCTAGAGCTGCTGTGCTGGAGGAGGGCTAGAGCTGCTGTGCTGGAGGAGGGCTAGAGCTGCTGTGCTGGAGGAGGGGCTAGAGCTGCTGTGCTGGAGGAGGGGCTAGAGCTGCTGTGCAGAGAGACTGAGGGCTAGAGCTGCTGTGCTGGAGGAGGGGCTAGAGCTGCTGTGCTGGAGGAGGGGCTAGAGCTGCTGTGCTGGAGGAGGGGCTAGAGCTGCTGTGCTGGAGGAGGGGCTAGAGCTGCTGTGCTGGAGGAGGGGCTAGAGCTGCTGTGCTGGAGGAGGAGCTAGAGCTGCCATGCTGGAGGAGAGGCTAGAGCTGCTGTGCTGAAGGAAGGGCTAGAGCTGCTGTGCTGGAGGAGGGGCTAGAGCTGCTGTGCTGGAGGAGGGGCTAGAGCTGCTGTGCTGGAGGTGGGCTAGAGCTGCTGTGCTGGAGGAGGGGCTAGAGCTGCTGTGCTGGAGGAGGGGCTAGAGCTGCTGTGCTGGAGGAGGGGCTAGAGCTGCTGTGCTGGAGGAGGGGCTAGAGCTGCTGTGCTGGAGGAGGGCTAGAGCTGCTGTGCTGGAGGAGGGGCTAGAGCTGCTGTGCTGGAGGAAGGGCTAGAGCTGCTGTGCTGGAGGAGGGGCTAGAGCTGCTGTGCTGGAGGAGGGGCTAGAGCTGCTGTGCTGGAGACTGAAGGGCTAGAGCTGCTGTGCTGGAGGAGGGGCTAGAGCTGCTGTGCTGGAGGAGGGGCTAGAGCTGCTGTGCTGGAGGAGGGCTAGAGCTGCTGTGCTGGAGGAGGGCTAGAGCTGCTGTGCTGGAGGAGGGCTAGAGCTGCTGTGCTGGAGGAGGGGCTAGAGCTGCTGTGCTGGAGGAGTGTCTAGAGCTGCTGTGCTGGAGGAGGGCTAGAGCTGCTGTGCTGGAGGAGGGCTAGAGCTGCTGTGCTGGAGGAGTGCTAGAGCTGCTGTGCTGGAGGAGGGGCTACAGCTGATGTGCTGGAGGAGGGCTAGAGCTGCTGTGCTGGAGGAGGGCTAGAGCTGCTGTGCTGGAGGAGGGCTAGAGCTGCTGTGCTAGAGGAGGGGCTAGAGCTGTTGTGCTGGAGGAAGGGCTAGAGTTGCTGTGCTGGAGGAGGAGCTAGAGCTGCCATTCTGGAGGAGGGGCTAGAGCAGCTAGAGCTGCTGTGCAGAGAGACTGAGGGCTTGAGCTGCAGTGCTGGAGGAGGGGCTAGAGCTGATGTGCTGGAGGAGGGCTAGAGCTGTGTGCTGGAGGAGGGCTAGAGCTGCTGTGCTGGAGGAGGGGCTAGAGCTGCTGTGCTGGAGGAGGGGCTAGAGCTGCTGTGCTGGAGGAGGGGCTAGAGCTGCTGTGCTGGAGGAGGGGCTAGAGCTGCTGTGCTGGAGGAGGGCTAGAGCTGCTGTGCTGGAGGAGGGCTAGAGCTGCTGTGCTGGAGGAGGGCTAGAGCTGCTGTGCTGGAGGAGGTGCTAGAGCTGCTGTGCTGGAGGAGGGCTAGAGCTGCTGTGCTGGAGGAGAGGCTAGAGCTTCTGTGCTGGAGGAGGAGCTAGAGCTGCTGTGCTGGAGGAGGGGCTAGAGCTGCTGTGCTGGAGGAGGGGCTAGAGCTGCTGTGCTGGAGGAGGGCTAGAGCTGATGTGCTGGAGGAGGGGCTAGAGCTGCTGTGCTGGAGGAGAGGCTAGAGCTGCTGTGCTGGAGGAGGGGCTAGAGCTGCTGTGCTGGAGGAGGGGCTAGAGCTGCTGTGCTGGAGATGGAGCTAGAGCTGTTGTGCTGGAGAAGGAGCTAGAGCTGCTGTGCTGGAGGAGGAGCTAGAGCTGCTGTGCTGGAGGAGGGGCTAGAGCTGCTGTGCTGGAGGAGGTGCTAGAGCTGCTGTGCTGGAGATGGAGCTAGAGCTGCTGTGCTGGAGGAGGTGCTAGAGCTGCTGTGCTGGAGGAGGTGCTAGAGCTGCCATGCTGGAGCAGAGGCTAGAGCTGCTGTGCTGGAGGAGGTTCTAGAGCTTCTGTGCTGGAGATGGAGCTAGAGCTGCTGTGCTGGGGGAGGAGCTAGAGCTGCTGTGCTGGAGGAGGGGCTAGAGCTGCTTTGCTGGAGGAGGTCCTAGAGCTGCTGTGCTGGAGATGGAGCTAGAGCTGCTGTGCTGGAGGAGGAGCTAGAGCTGCTGTGCTGGAGGAGGGGCTAGAGCTGCTGTGCTGGAGATGGAGCTAGAGCTGTTGTGCTGGAGAAGGAGCTAGAGCTGCTGTGCTGGAGGAGGAGCTAGAGCTGCTGTGCTGGAGGAGGAGCTAGAGCTGCTGTGCTAGAGATGGAGCTAGTGCTGTTGTGCTGGAGGAGGAGCTAGAGCTGCTGTGATGGAGGAGGGGCTAGAGCTGCTGTGCTGGAGGAGGGGCTAGAGCTGCTGTGCTGGAGGAGGAGCTAGAGCTGCTGTGCTGGAGGAGTGCCTAGAGCTGTTGTGCTGGAGGAGGGGCTAGAGCTGCTGTGCTGGAGGAGGAGCTAGAGCTGCTGTGCTGGAGGAGTGCCTAGAGCTGTTGTGCTGGAGGGGCTAGAGCTGCTGTGATGGAGGAGTGCCTAGAGCTGTTGTGCTGGAGGGGCTAGAGCTGCTGTGCTGGAGGAGGGGCTAGAGCTGCTGTGCTGGAGGAGGGGCTAGAGCTGCTGTGCTGAAGATGAAGCTAGAGCTGCTGTAATGGAGATGGAGCTAGAGCTGCTGTAATTGAGAAGACCTTTTGCTGCAGACATATGCATTTACAGGCAGCAGAGCTGTTCCGATTATAGGGGCCGGACGTATGGAAAGGTGAACACATTGAGTTGGGCGAAGCTTTAGAAAGACTGGTTGTGTATCCAAATAACTTTTCAGAGTGACGCTTTCTGTTCAACTTTTTTTAAATTACCGCAGTTTATCGGGGTTTACTATCTCCCCCAGACGGCAGCAAGCATAGACCACTAAGCTCCGAAACTTATCTGGATGAGCCCCTTTGAAAAGTAAATACGGTAATGTATGTCGAACTCCATCCCTATCTGTCCGATTCATTCGTGACAGCCAGTGTTCACCGCGTTGAACTACTTGTGTCACTCTGAAAGAACTTAACTTACCTTCGTTACTCTCAGGACAGACTGGGTGACAACGGAAAAAACCTACGACAGCTGGGAAAGACCACCGAAGCTAAATTGGAATTCGGGTTTACCGGGCATGTAAGGCTGAAACAGCGGTCGCTGATATAGGGCAGTGTAGACAAGAGGAGACAACGTAAACCATGGTAGCTCACCTGTAGAGCATTTTGGCCGCGCAAGGTTTCGGCCCTGTATGTTTAGACAATACGAAACATGTTCATATCAGCCTCTTCTGTCTAATTGCCACTGTGTCTGTGCAGGAGTTCTGCGTGGTGTCGCACTTTCCCTGCCTGGAGAAGGAGATGGCGACAAGCTGGAAGGCCAAGGCCCGCTCCCGTCCCTCTGCCTCCACCCTCGTCGCCCGCATGCAGTGCCCGCACTTCCTGTGCCAGCACGACATCGTCAGCAAGGCCGTGACCTTCAGTCGCGTCACCTGCATGTCCATCGCCCCTGATGTAAGTGCAATGACGGGAAAGACGACAACAACAACGATAATGGTGTTTTCAAATTTGAAGACATTACGGTTTTGTTACAGTCTAATCTAATTTGCTGCAATCTTGTTGGGTATAGAGTCATCGCGTTTGAAAGTGTGAGATAGCTTCTTTGCAGTGGTTGCAGTGTGGTCTCGCGACTATAGTGTAGATGTTCGACCTGGAGTTGAGAGACAGACACAGATAAACCAAACACAACACAACACACGCACGCGCGCAAGCATGCACGCAAGCACATACGCACGCGCGCTTGCGCGCATACATGCATGCACACACACGTACATACATGCATGCATGCACACACACACGAATGCACACACCCCACATGCACGCACACACACACTTGCGCACATGCACACACATGCACACACGCAAATGCACACACAAACCCATACGCACACGCATGATCATGATTAACTGATGCTGTCAGCCTTCATGACAACATGGGATTAATCTTCTCCTCCTGCTGTTGCAGATGGCGGGGGAGCGACAGCTGCTGTGGCTGTTTGAGGAGGGGAGTGAGGGGGAGCGCCTGTGCCACATCTACAACCTGACCACCTCCCACTTCCACCTGAACGGCCGTCTCCAGCAAGGCCTCCCCGTCTGCTGTGCTGCCAAA
Organism: Theodoxus fluviatilis; assembly: GCA_034096865.1. Classification (NCBI taxonomy): domain Eukaryota; kingdom Metazoa; phylum Mollusca; class Gastropoda; order Cycloneritida; family Neritidae; genus Theodoxus; species Theodoxus fluviatilis. Next base: position 29,236 of record JAWQFJ010000017.1, read on the forward strand.
GTGGGACGCTTCATGTGGCTAGGCACGCAGGTGGGACTGCGCAGTAACGTAACGCTGCACATCTCTCCAGCCACCTTTCCCCTGCCCCTCCTTACCGCCCGGGCTAACTGCACCTCTCTCCAGCCACCTTTCCCCTGCCCCTCCTTACCGCCCGGGCTAACTGCACCTCTCTCCAGCCACCTTTCCCCTGCTTACCGCCCGGGCTAACTGCACCTCTCTCCAGCCACCTTTCCCCTGCCCCCCCTTACCGCCCAGGCTAACTGCACCTCTCTCCAGCCACCTTTCCCCTGACCCCTCCTTACCGCCCAGGCTAACTGCACCTCTCTCCAGCCACCTTTCCCCTGCCCCTCCTTACCGCCCGGGCTAACTGCACCTCTCTCCAGCCACCTTTCCCCTGCCCCTCCTTACCGCCCAGGCTCAGTGCGCGCTGGCTTCCAGCTTATTGTCTGCAAAAAAAGTCGACCGTGCAAAAAGTCGACGGAAGTCATCGGAGAGTTACCTCCCTCCGCTATCGCACGCGTTTTTGTGGGAAACTTCTCCCGACAAGCAACGGATTTGCCGCTGTACGAACTATTTTTGCAGATGTGTTGTTTTGATTCATTCTGCAAATTTCGTAGCGTGCAAAAAATTCGCCCGTGCAAAACAGACGGCGGAAGTTAGCAGTGATTTATCTCCCTTGTTGCTATTTGCTAAAATAACCCTGCGTTCCGTTGCACTCTGCTTCATCTTTATGACGATGTAGCAGGCTCAGGAGTTTCGATTGGTCGGTTTCTTTAATTACTTTAAAAGCACGTTACAATTAAAAGTATATGGTTTTGGAGGTCCTCTTTGGATACATTAATCCCCAAAATGATTTCACATTCAGTTATATCTCTCGTGATCGAATAGACAACTTCATAAAATCATTAGGGTCGAAAATCCATTAATAATATAAGGGAGATAACCATCACCAGTCATGGAGGAAGGTCAAGGGAATCCCAAAATGTGTGTCGTCTGCTATTTCGTTACATGCATAGGTATAAATGCCGACGTTTACTACAGATATCAAACCAAGACAAGCAATCGACTCTGCCACGGTGATGAGAGCACGAAAACATTCGTTTGTTCGAAATTTGAAAGCAATCGGCACGTTTGCCACATCCATGGTATGTAAACTCCATGGTTTGAAGCATGTTTACCATGCAAGACCGTGGAGTGTTTTCCAATTAGTTCTGTTTAGTATGAGCCAATCAAATGCGGCTACGGGTTGTGTAGTTTCATCGTTGCTAGGCACAGCAAGTGGCGCACTCTAGTGTGAAGCAGTTAGAGCGCCTTCTGAGATTCTCTCGCTGTTGCGCGACCTTGACAGGAAGTTGACCTCTGCCACTGGGTGAAACGTCACCAAAGATTGTGTATGAATGATTTTCAACCCTAATGCTTTTATTAAGTTGTTTCTTCGATCAAGAGGGGATACATTTGAGTGTGATATAATTTTGGGGTTTCGTGTATTCAAAGCCCTATGCTTTTAATGATAATGTGCTTTTAAAGTTATCCCTCCAGGTTTACTGGAGGTCCTACAGACTTTATCCCTCCAGGTTTACTGGAGGTCCTACAGACTTTATCCCTCCAGGTTTACTGGAGGTCCTACAGACTTTATCTGTCTGTCTGTCTGTTTGTCTGTCTGTCCCGACTTCACAACTTATATCTCAAAAGCTACTGGACGGATTTCCTTGACATTTTGCACACTAACTGGAAGTTAGGTCCGATTGAATGTATCAAATTTTCAGAATCAAGGCTTGAAGAGAAAGTGGTTTTTTAAGGTCGTACACTCCATAGCGCCTCCCCAAATACGCGGTTCATGGAATGGCCAAATTGCGTAATGTTTGACGTCATTAACAACGTGACGTCATTTGCAAGTAGAGTTTCCAGGAGCGTGGGTCCTATATAGAATCCATGCGAGAATGAATAATTTAGAGAACATTGGAGAAGGAGGATGAAGGATTTTCTGTGTGTCTGTCTGTCTGTCTGTCCCGACTTCACGGCTCATTTCTCCACAACTACTGGACAGATTTCCTTGACATTTTGCACACTGGCTGGAAGTTAGGTCCGATTGAATGTATCAAATTTTCAGAATCGAGGTTTGAAGAGAAAGTGGTTTTCTAAGGTCGTATTCTCGAAATTACCGGTCTAAAAATTATTGAAATGACATTTGACGGCAAAGCCAAATTTGACGTCATTAATAGCATGACGTCATTTGCATGTACGATCTGAAATTCAGTCCCACTTAGAAGCTGATATATATCTCAAAAACTGCCTCACTCAAAGGTCAATTGACGGAATAGCGGACGGAAATGCTTAGTCGAATCGAAATCGAGTCAAACAGAGTTATCTTTTCCGTTTCCGCGTGTCTTTCGACGCTAGCAAGAGTAGAAATCTGCAACATTCCGCGGCTTGCAATTTCCTCTCTCTCTCTCTCTCTCTCTCTCTCTCTCTCTCTCTCTCTCTCTCTCTCTCTCTCTCTCTCTCTCTCCCTCCCCCTATCTCTCGCTCTCTCTCTCCCTCCCTCTCTCTCTCTCTCTCTCTCTCTCTCTCTCTCTCTCTCTCTCTCTCTCTCTCCCACCCACCCTCTTCCTCTCATTCTCTCTTCCCTTCCTCCGCTTTTCCCAGCTCCCCTCCCCCCCTCTCTCTCTCACTCTCTGTCTCTCTCTCTGTCTCTGTCTCTCTCTCTGTCTCTCTCTGTCTGTCTCTCTCTCTCTCTCTCTCTCTCTCTCTCTCTCTCTCTTACCACATTTGAATATTTTGCCTCAAGGGCTGAATGTAAGTAAGAAAGGCAATACTGCCTAATTCACTACCCTTGTAAAATAAAGTTCGTTCGTTCGTTCCGTCTGTCCTGACTTAAGCGCAACAACTTGGTACTGGTAGTCTGTTGGCTTGGCCTAATGGCAGTGAATCGATAATAAACTTGGCAGAAATAGACCTTAAGTATCCTAAAATGTACAAGACCACTCAAATTTCATGAACTATCATCCATTTTTATACAATTTACAGTGCAAAATATGAAGCGAGGGAGTTTACAGAAAAGAACGTTATAATTCCTTTACAAACACGTAGTAACGTCAGTTGCCAAATGAATGGCTCAGATGGTAAAGCGCTGGACAATTGTAACGTTAGGTCATGCGTGAACGGATTCGAATCCGCGCTGAAACTTTTTTCGAACCCGACCTGTTTTTTTTGTTTTTGTGTGTGTTTCCCCCCCCCCCCTCTTTTCTCGAGAGATTGCGGGTTTGAACTCAATTTTTTGTGTGTGCCAAAACCTGGAGGTTCAGCGCCAGCGGTTTTTATTAAATAAAACCAACCAATCACAACTCTTGAGGGTGCTACATCGTAGCAGAGATGAAGCAGAGTGCAACGGAACACAGGGATTGCATTGACTTGCTTTAGTTCGATTTCATTTCGCGCCACTCGGTTTAGTTTGCATCCGTTCAGTGCATTTCATTGATTTCGGATAGTATAACCCTCGCCACTTTTTATCTGGGGTTTCTTGTTATTTCACTTAATTAGTTTTGATGTGGTTTAATTCAGCTTAGGGCAAACTTAGTTTTGTCTCATTCAGTTTGAATAAGTTCTGATAAATTCAGCAAACTTAGGTTCTCTTACTAATCGATTTACACAAATGTGCTCAATTGTTAGAAAAGTGTACACGAATCGAAAATAAGTTTTATTAGCAGACTGATGATTGAAAAATATTGTTCTTGTTTGTTCTTGTTTGTTTGGTTGGTTGTAGTTTGTTGGTTGGTTGTTGTTTGCTGATTAGTTGTTGGTTGTTGTTGACGTCGTCGTTGTCTTTGTTTAATCACTGTCCTCACATCTAAGAAACAAGCATTTAAGGAAGGACGCTTGTTGAATCACTCTCCTCACATCTAAGAAACAAGCATTTGTTGAAATGTTGGCGCTTCTTGGGACTCCTCATATACATTAATGCAATTTGAAATGTATTCATGTATTTGTTACTTTTTAACATTGTTATAGTACTTTATTCCCACACAAGTCTATATTTACCACTAGTGTATAGCAAACATTAAGCAGAAATCAGCGCAAAGTAGTTCATGAACGAGCATACTGTACGTGTGGTCAAAACGAATAAACGAACAAATCAAATTGTATAGTTTTTATGCATGTCAAAATCGATCAAGATTTATATGCAGAATTTGGGCACACAAAAGACAAAGATACTTCATATAATTGAAACTTTTACTTCTAAAATATTTTGTGTGGCTGTAATGAAAAATTATTTCGAGACGGGGAAAACTCAAATGCTATTTACTTATGTAACTTTTTCACATCCAGGAACTGTTTCTTGGATCAGGACAACTCGGGACTTCCTGTATGACCAGAAAGAGAGAGAGAGAGAGGAGAGAGAGAGAGAGGATGAGAGAGAGAGAGAGGGGGGAGAGAGAGGGAGCGGGGGGAGAGAGGGGGGGGGGAGAGAGAGAGAGAGAGAGAGAGAGAGAGGGGGGGGGGGAGGAGAGAGAGGGGGAGGGGGGAGAGAGGGGGGGGAGAGAGAAGAGAGAGAGACAGAGAGAGAGAGAGAGAGAGAAGAGAGAGAGAGAGAAGAGAGAGAGAAGAGAGAGAGAAGAAAGAGAGAGAGAGAGAGAGGAGAGAGAGGTGAGAGAGAGAGAGAGAGAGAGAGAAAGAGAGAGAGAGGAGAGAGAGAGAGAGAGAGAGAGAGGGAGAGGAGCGAGAGAGAGAGAGAGAGAGAGAGAGAGGCTGACGAGAGAGAGAGAGGAGAGAGAGAAGAGAGAGAGAAAAGAGAGAGAGACCTAGAGAGAGAGAGAAGAGAGAGAGAAGAAAGAGAAGAGAGAGAGAGAAGAGAGAGAGAGAAGAGAGAGAGAGAGAGGAGAGAGAAGAGAGAGGAGAGAGAAGAGAGAGAGAGAGAGAGAGAGAGAGAGAGAGAGAGAGAAGAGAGAGAAGAGAAGAGAGAGAAGAGAGAGAGAGAGAGAGAGAGAGAGAGAGAGAGAGAGAGAAGAGAGAGAAATGTTTCCAAGCATACACACTGCACTGCTTCCAGAACGCGGAGATAGAGATGTACGGCTGCAGTAACGTCGGGTCTCCCAGGTGCCAGAAGACCCTCTCCCTGACTGCGCCCCCGACCCAGATCCTGCACCTCGGGAGAGACGTAGGTGTCCTTGCCTGGCCGTGGATGCTGACCCATGATTCCCTCACCATTGCTAATCTGCAACGACTCATTTGAAACAACAAACTGATGTGGAATGTCCTTCTCCGCTCCTCCTTTCTCCACATTCCCCCTCCCCCTACACTCACTCAACCTAAACCCACTACACCTCCACCCTCCACCCCTCCCCCTACACACACACCCACTCCACCTCCACCCCCTCCACCCTCCCCCCTACACTCACTCCACCCTCCACCCCACCACTTCAACTTAATGGCATCACGAATCACCGAGGCGCAAAGCGGAGAGCAAACAAAATGTTTAATTAAAGGGAGCTACCCGTTATCTTTTCACGCTTTTCTGTGAACACTTTTTAACTCCATTCCCGTCTGTCCCATTATCTACTTTTTTTTGCTGTTAGTAGCGCGAATTTAAAGACGTAACTTTTAAAGCCACTTACAGTTTTCATTTGGAAGGAGGAAATATGTACAGGCACATGGATGAAAAATTACTTTCTGCAACAGATCCATACTTTGCAAATGGCAAACATTGACCTTCACTCTAATTTCTGCACTAGACCTCTACCCCGAGTCCTGCGATGCTTATTGCATGACTAGAAACTCTTTCGTCAACCACTTCGTTACCATTCCTATGAAATAAACATTTTTCGATACTTTGTGCATTATTTTGACGTCATCATCATTGACGTTGCTTTTGCTGTCTGCTTCCTCGGGCTCCTCCTCCTGCTTCTCGTGTTTCGCCTCCTGCTTCTCCTCCTGTTGCTCCCGCTACTATCTTACTTCTACTGCTGCAGCTCTTCCTACTGTTCCTGCTACTCCTGCCCTAGCTTCCCATGTTTCTTCCTCCTGCTCTTCCTCCTCCTTTCCTCCAGCGTCAACTCCAGTTCCCATTCTGCAGCTCCTGCTGCTCCTCTAGTTACCTTTCTTTCCTGGTGCTCCTTCTGGTTATCCTCCTGCTCCTGCTCGTCCTTCTGCTTCTACTCCTTCGCCGCTTCCCCCTACTCGTCTTCCTTCCGCTCTTTCTCCCTCTTTCCCGCCCCCCTTCCCCCTTTTTTCTTTCTTCCCTCGCCTTTATTGTTGATGTAAGGTTCATATGGTTGTTTTGTCAAAGCGTTTTCTCTCAACTTGTTGGGTACAAATGGCTGCGAATGATAATGTCACTGCTTTCCAGTCCTTCCCAAGTCTTGTTGCAGACTAGCGTTTAGACAAGTTGGAAGAGTTGTTTTCATGGTTGACACTTTGTCGCAGCCAAGTGGTTGTTCCGATGACAATGAACTGAGCCGACAGTCGTTCGTCTGAGAACAAGTACTTCTAAAAGTATCTTTAAGTTTTCACCCTTAACATCATTCTCATTGCGCCTCTTCCTTTACAAAACTGTTGCAGGCCAGTGCTGGTGCCAGAAGGGGCGACGTGTACGTGGGCCTTGAGGACGGGACCATCGCTGTCTTTGGCTACCAGAATCCGACCTCTGGCCAGTCCGTGCGACGTACGCCTCACCTGGAGGCCATCAACTGGCGACTGGCCCGGACCATTGACCTCAAACCAGAACTGCGCTCCACTAGCGCCAACCTAATGCATGGGGGAGCCAGTCCTGCATCCAGTCACGACATCAACCCTGGCAAGCACAATGCTGGAGAGAATTCTAGGGGCAAGAAGGACTCCATTGCGGTCAGGGCCATGGTGGTGACGAGAGATGGGAAGGAGTTGTGGGTGGCCATAGGGTTTCACGTTGGAGTGATCGACCTGACGTCCTCTACGCTTGACACCCACTGGGCTCCTGCTGCTGAGCTTCCTAACCGCAGCAGGCGAGTCGTCGTGTGCAAAAGCATCAGCTGCATGGCCACCCTCGGAGATTCCGTGTACGTGGCCTATGTCAAGTCCAAAACTTTGCTCCAGGTCAACGTAGGCAGCCGCAGAGTCACCCACGTCCTGCACCTGGGAAAGACCACTATCAGTGCCATCCCTCATGAAACGGTGATTCCTGAACCCCAGGCAGAGGGGAACCCAGATGTCCAGGCTCAGGACGAAGACGCAAGGTATTCAACAGATGATGACTCAGACGACGATGATGATAATAAAATTGCCATCACCTCTCACGCACTTGAAAATAGTGCCGCCGGAAAGGGCAGAGCGGTGGCTGATGGTTACCGTTCACCCAGCATTGCGCGGCCAACGCAAAGTTACCCTAAGGTCGTTTCATCTCGAGACTCTTCAGACGAGGGGACTCCACCAGTGCCTCCACGGACATTTGGAACAGTTCCTCCCCCCATCCAGGACGGTCCAGAATCGCTGTCCTCTTTGCCACCCCCGCCACCCCCACGGCGACATGACAAGAATGAAAACTGTCCTGGAGAAGACAAAAAGCCAGCTCTTCCACCCCATCGTCCGACAATCCCCCGCAGTGCTCTTGTTCCTCCTTCAGGAGCACCATTGTCTGACAAAGATGGGAATTACAGCTACTGCAATACTTATTTTCCTGGCCCTGGATGTTCAGCCAACGACCGCTGCAAGTCTGCACATGTCACACCTGCACCCACTGAAGATGATTGTCGCGCCAGACACAACAGGTGAGGCTCAAAAAGTTTCTCTAACGGTCTTTCATCATTTTCAGTCCAAGTTGTCCATGCCATAAATAAGTGATGTAGATTAACTGAAGATGTAAAACTCCTAGTCAAATGTGAATGAGGAAAGTTTTCTTTTCGATGGCTAATTAGTCTCCACATCTTCCATACTCACATTGATAAGGCAAGTAAAATGGTGTTTCATTTGGTGGCCCTTTATTATTACGTCAGAAATTACAGTCCACTTTATGAACTGAAATTGCAATTGTTTGAAATGGATCATAATCCGTCTTACATTACAACGGATTGTATTATGTATTTCGTTTCTCTGAATTATCATATACCTGTGTTACAAAATGCCGCATATAAGCATGAAGTTAAATGTTTTTACCACTCACAAGGACGACATCTCTTTCTAGTGCCAGTTCTCAGGACCCTGGCACTGTCAGTTCTTTAGCCAAGCAGAAATCCTTCTCCCTGCCCACCGGGTCGTCCCTGGGCCTGGCGCCTGAACTCCCCTTGTACGTGTCCTCGCTCCTGGCGGTGGAGGACACGCTGTGGGTCGGGACCAGCCTGGGCCAAACCCACGTCGTGTGCCAGGGGGATCCTCCCCATGGCTACCCGTCCAGACACATCGCCACCCTCCCTGCCTCCTGGAAGCCCACTCACTCCGCTCCAGCGAAAACAGCCGCTGCTTTCGAGCTCAGTCCTGTGACTCCAATGGCCACCGCTGGTCGCCTCGTGGTGACGGTTAGCGGCCCGAGGGGAGAGGACCAACACAGCGACGTGGTCGCCTGGCAGGCGTTCTCCCTGCAAGATTTCCTGGAGAAGAACAGCTACTGGCAGAACCTCTGGACGGAGGAGAGACTCCTCAGCAACAAAGACAGCATCGAAGCCAGCCTTGTTAGGAAGTAAAAGGCGGAGCTGGGTCACTTTTGGGGACCTGACTCGACAGGTGTTGGGTTTTATTTTAGAGAAGCAGCTACTTGCAAACCTTCGGAATGTGCGGAAAGGCAAAGCTTTCTCTTGTCAAATGACAGCTTTAATTAATACGTTCGTCTCCCACTGTACATGAATAGAATTGAAGTCGCATGAGATGAGTTAATCTGGGCAGGCCAGAAATATCCCTTTCAAAACAGTTCCACGCATGCGCCATCACATACTTTAGAATTCCATACCATTATTTTGTCTTCAATATGTGTTGTGACTCGCATACAGTCTGTGCTGCACATGTACCTCCCCCATCAGCTGGATTGTTGTGGCCTTTGTGCTTTCGACGCCCTCTCCATTAGTACTCACACAGCCGACCCCAAGCAGCATGTATGTCCATCGCAAGGTGTCTTGTAGTTCAAAATGCAGAAGACACCAAACGCAATGGAAGACGGCTTCCACAGCATTTTGCAGCTTATGTATCATTGCATCTGATTGTCTTGCCTGCGCATCCAGACTTGGAAACAACCCTGTAGCAATCTAACCGGGAGAATGCAGCATGCCCTACCCCGAGCCCTCTTCGCCCCCACCTTCCTCGAGTTTGGTAGCAATTCGTTTTTCATAACTGCCATTGCGAAAGCTCCTGATCATACTCGACTCCCAGTAATAGACTAAATATGTGAATACGCGTAATGCGTCTCCGCTTTCTCAGTTGAACATAGCTGAAAGCAGTGTGTAGAAATGAAGTCAAAGGACCACTAGACGCTGTCAATTCTTTCATTTCATGACACGGACAGTACTGAAGGAAGGTGCGCATGAAGACCATGTACCAGGAGGAGGTCATTGGAGTGACTGGATAGGGACGGGTCCAGGGCAGAGATGGATGAGAGAGGGCAGCCTTCGTCTGCTAAACAGTAATGATAAAGAGCAGGTACTGAAAGAATTTCCGGCAAGACAAAAACATTCTGTAAACGAAAAGAACGGAGCCTCTCCTGTGCCATACCTAGACGTGATCGTGATGAAATGAAAGGAGCAACCAGTCAGGCAGTTGTAATACAATAACAGAAAATGCTCGTGTCCAAATTCACCAAAATGAATACTGCGCAATGGCATCCTAGATGCCATACTTGGGATAGTGGGGAATTTTCACTCCGAGAATGAGCACATCTGAAAAAAGGTAGAGTCAGGATGGGAGCACTGGTTGCGAATTGCAGTCACGTTCAAAGCCACAGTATTGAGGTAGAATGTATGGCGTAGACCTCCTAAAACTAAAAGCCAAATATGTTGTGCCGTGTCTTACAACATCATGTATTTGAATAATTTGCCGTTTCAATGTTACTGTGTATTTTCATGTTCATTATGTTCCGCTTGTTCAAGTTTTGCTGCGGTGTCTTTGGGTGTTTAATCGTAACGAAGTTAGTTTCGGGTTACCTAGTGTTACTACTGTATAGTTTAAGTGTTCAAATGTTACTGTAGTATGATTTAGATGTTCAGGTGTTGATGTAGGAAGATCCATGTATTGACTCGTTACTGTAGTTACATAAATAAACCCAGACTTTTCCCGTCCCAGGGATAGAACCACGGCACTACGCCTCGCACTTCGTCAAACTCCAAAACATGCTCGCCTATGTCCGCCTGTCAACAAGACATGGTTTGAACAAGCGAGTAGAGGCCGAAGGGGCTGACCGTGTACTCATGCAAGAGGGGAGAGCCAGGAACTGGTATATATTTCAGACATAAAAGAAAAGAAAAAAACTAAATACATTTTTTGTTTTCGCTTTGTCACGTTGTATAACTGTAGTAAGTTTCTGGTGTTCACTAGTTACAGCTGCATGTTTTTGGTGTTGAGGTCTTTGAAGCAAATTGAGTGGACAAGGATGACTGGCTTGTCTCATATCACCGTTTCTTCCTGTCAGGGAAGCCAGTCATAATCCCTATGGGTAAACCTTTAGTCATTTGAAACGATCGTATTTGCCTGATCATGTTTTTATAGATGCATGTAGTGTGTGTGGGGGTGTGGGTGAGGGTGTGTGTGGGGGTGTGGGGGGAAAGAGGAAAAGGATGACAGGAACGAAGGATCAGTCATATTTAACAAATTAAGAATTTGTTTATACTGAATTTGTCAACTATTTTGTTTTAAATCAACGTACAAACCTGTATATTTATTTTTACGAAATACTGTTGAAAATTATTTACAAAAAATGCTTACTTTTACTCAGTCTTATCTGCATATGTGTCATGAAAACAAACCAGTGTTCCGTTTTTTCCGGCACTTCCCTGTCCACCATATCTGCTGAGGCGCCTTACTGCTACTGTGCGCGAGGAAGCTAGGGACTGCAGTCTGAGAATTTCACTTCTGAAACTTCTTTGACTGTCATCCACAGATGTGGTTTTTTATTGACTCACATGCGAAGCAAAAGTGAGTCTATGTACTCAGCCGTGTCGTCCGTCCGTCCGTCCGGGCGTTAAAAACTTAAACGTTGGATTTTTCTCGGAGACTATTAAGTCTATCAACACCAAATGTGGCATGATGGTGTATGATGACAAGGCCTCAAAAAAAATACATAGTGACTTGACCTTGCTTTAAGGTCAAGGTCACAGGAGCCATAAATGTGGTCTCAAAAACAGTCATTTTTCACATTTTCCCAATTTTCTCCCACGTTATTGAGAATGGCGATCTTAGCTACAAGCGGTATATAGGTCAAAGCAAGCTCTATCTTTTGATACCAGTTTGGTTGACCTTGCTTCAAGGTCAAGGTCACAGGAGCTCTTCAAAGTTGAATTGTATACATATTTTGAAGTGACCTTGACCCTGAACTATGGAAGATAACTGTTTCAAACTTAATAATTATGTGGGGCACATGTTATACTTTCATCATGACACACATTTGTTTACATATCATCAAGGTCAAGGTCACTTTGACCCTTATGAAATGTGACCAAAATGGGGTAGTGAACCACTAAAAGTGACTATATCTCATGGTAGAAAGTGCCAATAAGCACCATTGTGCTTCCTATGTCTTGAATTAACATCTTTGTGTTGCATGACCTTGGATGACCTTGACCTTGGGTCAAGGTAACATGTATTTTGGTAGGAAAAATGTGTAAAGCATTTCTTTGTGTATGATGTCATTGGTAGGTTTAGTTGTTTGACCTTGACCTTGAAGGTCACCTGAAGGTCAAGGTCATATAAAGGTCAAGGTCAAGCATGTGAGTCGTATGGGCTTTGCCCTTCTTGTTTGGTTTATTTTGCGGGTGGGGGTGGAGGACCGTGTGTGTGTGTGTGTGTGTGTGTGTGTGTGTGTGTGTGTGCGTGTGCGTGTGTGTGTGTCATTTAGTTTTGATTTGATGAAAAACGTATGATATTTTTGTTTTTCGAGCCAAGTCAGTGATGAAAAGAAGATATAATCAACAGCAATGACAGAAACATAGGAATAATGCAAGATAATTGCGAAATGTTACCGAGTTTCTCTCGGTATTTTCTGTCCATTTCCCAAGGAACGTGTTATTTTGTTTTGCAGTAAGCTGACGCCCTAGTCATTGTATTCAATGAGCACCCATCAGTCTAATAGAATTACTTGTTGAATGTTGTGCGTTTTCCTTTAAACGATGCAGGTTTCTATGTCATATTTACTTCACAATATGTTAAGTGCTCAACACCTTCACTGAATGACTGACCGAGAAATTTCAGCTTTAAGAAACTCCAACTGTATGTGAGCTTGAATAGCAACTTTTGCATTGGAGTTTTATGGGCAATTTTCATTGATGTACCTAAATCATCGTTTGCCGTCAGAAATGCGAGAACTTTCTTGCAGAGGCTGAGGACGAAATATAAGCTATAACTATAAGTGCGTACCTGGATTGACGGTGATGTACTGAAGACGCGGAGGGAAATGGGGCTATTGGCCGATAATGGTGTTCCTTGAAATGATCTTGATCTAATGGCACGAAAGATCGTTACGTCTGGAGACCTTGACTGCACTGGATGGCCATGTCATCAAAGTACTCCACAGCGCATTGCTGGAACACCTTCGCAGCCGTTAGATCATAAAGCTTCCTCTGCTTGTTCTGCCAACGCGTGTTTGAATGCTGGGATGAGCAAGTCCCTAAGCTCACGGAGGGTTTCAGAATCATCGGCTATCATCACGTGGTTTAACCCGCCAGTCAACGCGGTATCTTGGGGTGTGCCCGTTGCCGCATGCTAGCAGCTACTTGGAGCCACAGGTGATGACTTAGAGGTGCATCCCTTGCCTAAACACCCCATACATCCCTTATGTCACAGCTAACTACAGTTTTGATGCTGGCTACTATGAGCACCGTTATATAAAAGGAAAATGGGCAAAATAGTGACGATTTATTAATTCCTCACAGACTAAATTACGATCTACTGCAGATGTTCAATCTAAAGAAAATAAAGAATGATATTTCTTATTTAATCTTCCGTACTTTTTTGTTCCTCTTACTAGAGAAAGAAACGAATTAAAGCTGAAAATTGTCTCATTCGATATAAGAGTATATACTTATGAAAATGAACTTGAGCCTCATGGAGCACTGTATTAACTCCTGATTTAGACGATACGAGAAACAACGTTGCTCACTTTGTAAAAAAGATGTTTGTGCGGGGAAAATGCGCCAGTAAATTGTCATTGGGCCATGTTTTCTATTTGCCAATGTCAGGGCAGATATGACATGTGCAGGAGCGTGACGTCAATGCACGCTGTAGTGAGCAAGATCCGATAGCAATCACAAGATCAACTTTGATGGTAGAATAGTTTCGTTCATGGAGCTGTAATCCTTGGAGACGACCACTGGATCATCCCCGCCACGGCGTTATTTGTGGCATTGATTAACAGGCTGAAAGTTTGTTCTTGTTCGCTGCATGGGGACGATACTGTAGGTGAGGACGACCTTAAGGGAGACAAGGGCCACTTGGTATCAGTCATTCCATAGGAACAACCAGCCTTTCTGCAAGAGCTCTGTGAGTGGCAGAGTCAGTTTAGTAGAGTTCTGCATAAGCCTCCTAAAGTCTTCTGACACAAGTAGCATATTCTGGATTCTCTTTCTGCTGTTCGGAAAGGCCTGGGCTCAAATGGTCGGGAACACTAACTCGTATCCTAAAAAAGCAACACTCCACCTAATGTCCTCTAGGAGTGCTGCAGGCCAACACTCCACCTAATGCCCTCTAGGAAACAGTGCTACAGGCCAACACTTCACCTAATGTCCTCTAGGAAACAGTGATGCAGGCCAACACTCCACCTAATGCCATCTAGGAAAGAGTGCTGCAGGCCAACACTCCACCTAATGTCCTCTAGGAAACAGTGCTGCAGGCCAACACTCCACCTAATGTCCTCTAGGAAACAGTGCTGCAGGCCAACACTCCACCTTATGTCCTCTAGGAAACAGTGCTGCAGGCCAGCACTCCACCTTATGTCCTCTAGGAAACAGTGCTGCAGGCCAACACTCCACCTTATGTCCTCTAGGAAACAGTGCTGCAGGCCAACACTCCACCTAATGTCCTCTAGGAAACAGTGCTGCAGGCCAACACTCCACCTAATGCCCTCTAGGAAACAGTGCTACAGGCCAACACTTCACCTAATGTCCTCTAGGAAACAGTGCTGCAGGCCAACACTCCACCTAATGCCCTCTAGGAAACAGTGCTGCTGGCCAACACTCCACCTAATGTCCTCTAGGAAACAGTGCTGCAGGCCAACACTCCACCTAATGTCCTCTAGGAAACAGTGCTACAGGCCAACACTCCACCTTATGTCCTCTAGGAAACAGTGCTGCAGGCCAACACTCCACCTTATGTCCTCTAGGAAACAGTGCTGCAGGCCAACACTTCACCTAATGTCCTCTAGGAAACAGTGCTACAGGCCAACACTCCACCTTATGTCCTCTAGGAAACAGTGCTGCAGGCCAACACTCCACCTTATGTCCTCTAGGAAACAGTGCTGCAGGCCAACACTCCACCTAATGTCCTCTAGGAAACAGTGCTGCAGGCCAACACTCCACCTTATGTCCTCTAGGAAACAGTGCTGCAGGCCAACACTCCACCTTATGTCCTCTAGGAAACAGTGCTGCAGGCCAACACTCCACCTTATGTCCTCTAGGAAACAGTGCTGCAGGCCAACACTCCACCTTATGTCCTCTAGGAAACACTGCTGCAGGCCAACACTCCACCGTATGTCCTCTAGGAAACAGTGCTGCAGGCCAACACTCCACCGTATGTCCTCTAGGAAACAGTGCTGCAGGCCAACACTCCACCTAATGTCCTCTAGGAAACAGTGCTGCAGGCCAACACTCCACCTAATGTCCTCTAGGAAACAGTGCTGCAGGCCAACACTCCACCTTATGTTCTCTAGGAAACACTGCTGCAGGCCAACACACCACCGCATGTCCTCTAGGAAACAGTGCTGCAGGCCAACACTCCACCTTATGTCCTCTAGGAAACAGTGCTGCAGGCCAACACTCCACCTAATGCCCTCTAGGAAACAGTGCTGCAGGCCAACACTCCACCGTATGTCCTCTAGGAAACACTGCTGCAGGCCAACACTCCACCTTATGTCCTCTAGGAAACAGTGCTGCAGGCCAACACTCCACCTAATGTCCTCTAGGAAACAGTGCTGCAGGCCAATTCATCCTTCTTCAGACTCAGTGAGGCATGCATTGTCAGACCATTGGACAGTTATTTTAAGGACAATGTGGGAAGCACAAAACTGTCAGCAAAATAGGTTTGACAGCTGGATTTTTTTAAACACTTTTATCTCCGTTTATGTGGGGTAGGTGATGGGGATGGGTGATTGAGGATGGGGGATTGAGGATGAGGGATGGGATGGATCGAGTAAGGGCGTATCAGCCCTGTAGGTTATTTAAGGCCACAATGTTGATAAAGACTCATTGTTATCAATACATAAAAATGCATCACGACAGTGGATTGTGGTACAATTCACTCGACAGCATACTCAGAACTATGGGAGGAGTTAGAGTTCCACTGCCCATCAGCCCGCGTGAGCTATTTAAGACCTCCAATCACGAAAAATCACAAGATCTGCTAGAGAAAAATTCAAATCTCGATTTTCCTTATCACCTAGGAAGAATGGACGGAGCCCAAGAGCCCATCAGCCGTGAAGGTCATACAAGGCTACAGCGTATTTCATCGAGACGCACATACACGCACACACACACACACACACACACACGAATTCCTCGACAATAACACACCTGTGTCATGTGAACTAGCACTCCTGCACATTTTCATCCTCAGAGCATGCTTGAGCACTAAGTGCTCGCTAGATTGCGTAGAATGAAGTTGCGTAGTGTTATCAGTCATACGGGAAGTCAATCTGTCAGTCAACTTGGCGCTCCCGTCTTTATAGCAGCGAACGGCCTCACGCGACGGTCTTGTGACAAGGGAGGTAACCCGAGCAGCCTGTTAGAACACATTCTCCCCCGATGAAAATAACGAACGCCCCCACCCCAATATACTTCAAAAGTAAAGAGGAGAAATGAGCATCACCCGGCAGTTCTGACTTCTGTTCATCTGCTCTTCCTAAACCGAGAGTGTGCTTGATTTGACAAGGTAAAAGAATGCAATATCCACACATAGGGATAATGGCAAGCAGACAACCATACCCCTACAGAAATTTGAAGTCAATTTATACATTCTAAAATGTAATTGAGAAAATAAATCACATCCCATTATCCAATTTTAGACAAAGCAAAATCCCGTTTTTGCAGAAGTCTGAGTAGAGTCCCTCTACCCTTCCATTGTATCTACATATTCTGCTCGCCTGGGATTTTGGTGGCATGTCGGCCTACTGGACTTAAAAAAACCCGGCGTGCATTGTCAAGGATTTGCTGAAGCAGAGGACACTCCACGACTCGTCGAGGATAGCTGCAAACCGCAGACCTGCTTTACCCACCTGGTAAGGCGTGGTAACTTCCCATGTTACTGTTGGATGGGGCTGTCCGATTCCAGGAATAGTCTTTCTCGGGGCATGGCTTGAAGAGCGGCTTTGTGCCCCTTGGTGACCTTCCCCACACGGACATCCCCACACTGAAATAGAAAATTGGGAAGCAATTAATCCAATCGTCCATGTCCTGCCTGTCGCCAGAGAAATAGTGGACTTGGATTCTGATGTCCGCATAAAGGATACTTTTCAAGTTGCCTTGCAACCGGGTTACAACTTTTACCCGGGCATGCACTTGAACGGTTAGAGCACGCCCTGAATTTGGAGAGCAGCCGGCGGAAGAACTTTTCCTGGACATCAAACCCCACAAACTTGGAGTCCTCCAGGCCCAAATCCCCGAAAGCGACCACCTTTGGGAATTTCAGGAGCCTCTTAATTTTATTAATGGTGGCGTCCAGCCCAGTCTCCGCCAGCTGCACATACTTCGGATGGAGCCTGACAGCCACATAGAGACCCTCACTTCTCTCTATGGCCATCCTCCAGGCCTTTGCATGTTTAAGGATGTCTCTATGAGCCCTCGGGTCACAAAAAGGACGCCACGGCCAATTCCACCTTGATGCACGGGATATCGCCCATCCTCGTTGTCTTTACAGCATCGTCCAGGACGGATTTCAGATGCTTGGATGCTGGTCGAACCCCGACCTCTCGACGACGGTTGATTAACCGCCACAAGTGAAAATGAGCATCCACTGAGGCGGGGTCCGAGGCCCTTGAGCCTGCGAGGTTCTGCCGGGAGTTTCCTCCGCGACCCCGTTACCTCCTTGAAGGATTGGTCAGACGGCACTTTAAATGCTCATATGTCAGGGAGTTTCGACTTTTCCCCGGGAGCATTAGTCTCTCCCTGACGAGTCGAGACCTCTACTCCGCATTGCCTGAGTTGCCTCCAGCAACTCCTCACCCCTTGGAACATCCTCCAAATTAGATTCTAGAGAAATCAGTGGCTGAACAGGGGTACCCAGAATCCCAGAGGACTCTTCCCCCCACAGCCAAAGACTTTGGAGACTCCAGGAGAAACAGCTGGTCCAAGGTACCATGAGGGTCAGAAGACATCCTTTCCAGTCGTAGACTCCGAGAACTTCTCCTGACCTGTTTGGACGTTTTCTATCCTGTTGGACTCTTTCTTCCCAGCTTCAGGATCCTGAATTACGAGT
>JAWQFJ010000018.1:0-70486 GCA_034096865.1 Theodoxus fluviatilis
AAATGGCAGACACTGTATAGTGCCCGTGATGTGATAGTTTATGTCAAGTTGAGGACTGCTGAAAATAGCTTCGAAGTGCTTCACTTGTTTTATTCACCCATCTGGCGAATGTCTGCAATTTGAAGTCTCCCAATGCAATTTTTTGTTCACCTAGGGCAAACTAGGTGAGTGGGTTTGAACATCCCTGTATTGGTTAACATTGAATACAAGTGCAAAATTGCCCACTTTTCTCATGAAATTTGTGTGCACTGCAAACAAATGTGAATGCTATTTTCTGCCTGAAGAAATTTTGTAAATGGCAGACATGAGTTGATATCACACCATGGCTATTTCCTTCAGGGCAATCCAAGGGCTACGGCTTTGTGGAGTATGATGTGTCCAGTGAGAAGATTCCAGCCATAGTCGAGGCTTTTGACTGGCGGGCTTTGAAGAACTACCAGGTGCATGTGGAGACAGTGGATGAGAATTTCCAGCTGTGGGAGAAACTCCACTCGCGCTGTCTCTACATTGACAATCTTCCCAAAGACTTCACTGATGTATCTGAGCTTCGGGAAATGTTCAGTTGCGTCACTAGTCCAATTTACTGTCAGGTAATCCCTGTTTCACCGCCTTTGTTCCCCTGTGGGTTGGGGCTAAGCATTAACCACTGTCTCCTTATGTACTTCATGAGAGGCAAATGAATAGAGACACTTCATGTCTTGCTCTTACTATACCAGGTCATCTTCACCTTCTTCATCTTTACATAGCATAGCCTACAAAGGCTGAATACAATAAAACTCCATTCATCATCTTCATCTTCACCTCGTTCTTGGTAAAGTATGTAAATGCTTGACTTAGTGATTGGTGTTGAGCATTGCTTTTACACTTTTTGGAGGCAGTTGAGGGATGTTTCATATTTGTGATTTTGTGGTTTAATTGTGGTTATATAGCGATAGGACATCTTATTTGACTATTAATGTGACAGTGGGTACATATCAGGAATTAACTCATCAGGATGTTTTAAGCCAGTTTTACTTTCAGACAACAGCATCTTCCTCACATACTGTTGTTCAAATTATTTAGATCTTTTAATTTCAATTTCTTAGTCGTCTTTTATGCATTGCGGTGTTGAGAGGAATGTTGGACCCTGGTTCATTTTTTACTCCCATAACATGGCCTCCTTCTATGATGCTCTTTGCCATTGCAGATTGTGATGAAGGATGGCGAGTCACTGGGGTATGGCATCATTGAATTCAAGAATGGAGCCGAGGCTGAGGAGACTTGGCAAAACCTGAGGAACAAGAAGATCCAGGGTACCAGGATACGGATATCCTTCTGTATCCCAGGAAAGTCGGCCGTCAAAATCAACAACAGAATCTTGTGGAAGGCAAGTGGTGTGCTAGGCAAAAGAGGTTATTTTATAAAGAAATAAGTTCAAGATAGTAACTACTATGTAATTTGGGGTTTTCATCTTTCTCTCCTACTCAGTATGTATTATAAATGTGGGTTGTTGCACAAAGGTGGACACTTTCAATGGTCCTCAGTTTTAATGGACAATATCTCAGCCTACGTTTAGAGTTTGTGCATTGAATGTTATTGTCTTTAAGGGGGCACATGGCGTAGAAAATGGGGGTATCAGAAAAAAATTCATTGCTCAGCAACTGTTTCAGCTATCTTAATGAACCTTTGCACACAATACAAACACACAACAAGGATAATTCACATCAATTTTTGACTCACATGCGAAGCAAAAGTGAGTCTATGTACTCGCCCGTTTCGTCCGTCCGGGCGTCCAGGCGTCCGTTTAAAACTTTAACGTTGGATTTTTCTTGGAGACTATTAAGTATTAAGTCTATCAACACCCAATTTGGCATGATGGTGTATGATGACAAGGCCTCAAAAAACATACATAGTGACTTGACCTTGCTTCAAGGTCAAGGTCGCAGGGGCCATAAATGTTGTCTAAAAACAGCCATTTTTCACATTTTTGACTCACATGCGAAGCAAAAGTGAGTATGTACTCAGCCGTGTCGTCCGTCCGTCCGTCCGGGCGTAAAAAACTTAAACGTTGGATTTTTCTCGGAGACTATTAAGTCTATCAACACCAAATGTGGCATGATGGTGTATGATGACAAGGCCTCAAAAAACATACACAGTGACTTGACCTTGCTTCAAGGTCAAGGTCACAGGAGCCATAAATGTGGTCTCAAAAACAGTCATTTTTCACATTTTCCCAATTTTCTCCCACGTTATTGAGAATGGCGACCTTAGCTACAAGTGGTATATAGGTCAAAGCAAGCCCTATCTTTTGATACCAGTTTGGTTGACCTTGCTTCAAGGTCAAGGTCACAGGAGCTCTTCAAAGTTGGATTTATACATATTTTGAAGTGACCTTGGCCCTGAACTATGGAAGATAACCGTTTCAAACTTAATAATTATGTGGGGCACATGTTATACTTTCATCATGAGACACATTTGTTCACATATCATCAAGGTCAAGGTCACTTTGACCCTAATGAAATGTGACCAAAATGGGGTAGTGAACCACTAAAAGTGACTATATCTCATGGTAGAAAGTGCCAATAAGCACCATTGTGCTTCCTATGTCTTGAATTAACAGCTTTGTGTTGCATGACCTTGGATGACCTTGACCTTGGGTCAAGGTCACATGTATTTTGGTAGGGAAAATGTGTAAAGCATTTCTTTGTGTATGATGTCATTGGTAGGTTTAGTTGTTTGACCTTGACCTTGAAGGTCACCTGAAGGTCAAGGTCATATAAAGGTCAAGGTCAAGCATGTGAGTTGTATGGGCTTTGCCCTTCTTGTCTCAATTTTCTCTGAAGTTTTTGAGATTGGATACCTCACCTATACATGGTATATAGGGCAAAGTAAAACCTATTTTTTATACCAGTTTGGTTGACCTTGCTTCAAGGTCAAGGTCACAGGAGGTCTTTAAAGTTGGATTGTATACATATTTTGAAGTGACCTTGACCCTAAACTATGGAAGATAACTGTTTCAAACTTAATAATTATGTGGGGAACATGTTATACTTTCATCATGAGACACATTTGGTCACATATCATCAAGGTCAAGGTCACTTTGACCCTTATGAAATGTGACCAAAATGGGGTAGTGGCAGGTTTCACGGTAATCACACTCTTGGATGTGTGTGAACTTTGCTTTCAGATTACTTGCTTTGTGTGGTTATTTTCATATTTTTTTCTGTTTTGAATTCGTAAGTATGGTTTTTGCAATACAAAAAAAAACATAAAAGCTAAAAATTCTATGATTAAGCATTTATTTGCGGGAATGTTTTGAAGCGAACGTGTGATTTGTCGCAGATACCATTTCCTTCTGCACATGGATGACCCAATTTTGAAGTGTGAACGCAGACATGAAAATAACACACAAAATTAATTATATTGGGATTATTACTTCAAGTAATACATAAAGTTGGATTGTGAACAGACACAATTTTAAAAAAATCGAAATGGAGCATTAAATACTTAGATAGTGGAAAATTTTCAATCGCCATGGAAAGCGTCTGCAGCAAAAACACCACGTGGTTTCTATTAAAAGCAGAGCCTGCTTTTTCAGATCAAGAGCTTTTTTCTTCATTATTTTTGATTGCCGACTTCAATTTATTGATAATCTTCATTGTAAAACAGTTGTATCATCAACAGTATCAAAACATCGCAAAGAATAAGCATTTTTTCCGTGATCCGATCGGTTTCTGCAGACTGAATCACACGTTCGGCAAATTTCGTTTTTCACGGAAATCACCGAGGATTTCACCGGACATGATGTTTCACCCACTTGAGATCGTTTGAATTGAGAAAAGCGAATGAGATACCTCCCAGAGAGTACCACATTTAATCGTTTTTGTGCCTTTTCAACGAGTTTTGTTGCGTCTGAAGCCTACGTTCGTCAACCCAACGTTCGTCACAGCGACGCACGCATTGATTGTCTACTGTAAGTGAATCCGATATTTTTCAATTATTTGCTTAGTAAATCTGTTCAAATCGCTCTATCACGCATAGAATTGAATTCCTCAAGAATTTATCTTTTTCATGATATATTTGGTTTTATTTTTGCGATAAGCATGACGACGGATTGTGCATTTTTCTGAGGTACCATACGAAGGATTTAGACCAATTACGAATAGGCCTACCGGCTGCGGGAACAGAATGTAATGTGATTGCCGCTGGTCACTTCAGCTGCTTCGCAACCAAAATTGCACTTACATTTAAATATATATTGTTCATATGTAGAGAATCAATGATTATATATGTTTTTGTGTGGTTTGGTTGTGTGGTTTTTGTTTTGTTTCTTCAGAAAATTCCAATCGCTTCGCTAGCGATAAGCGTCTTGTAGGCCAGTCCATTGTTGAAACCCCCCCCCCAACCTCTCAATCTATTTTTAGACCGCTGCAGTTTGAATGGCGCAGAGCGAGCTTTGCCAATTTGGAATGTTCCGACGGGGGGAATGAGTTTAAGTGCTTCACAACAGGAATTCGTTCTACACCCCCAAGGCCCCATCCCCTTCAAATGAATAATTACTGTACAAAGATTATGACTTATGTGTTTAATGTCAGTTAGCCTAGTTGAGTGTTTTGATTTATGTTACAGACACCATGTCTTCGAAGCGATATCGAGAGAAACTGAAGGAACAAAGAAATATTTTAGTGATCGTTTTGCTGAACCAATGCATTCGGCCTGTTTTCAAATTTAGGGGGTAGGGTTGCTCCTGGCCCAATTTTGTCTCTGTGACTGTGTCCAATATCAATCTAAATTGGGTAAATGGTTTATAGATGTTTGTTTTATTAATTTATAATGATTTTTAAAGCTAACTATGACTTCCAAGGTCTACAGGAAATGCTAAAGATAGAATTGCGTGAAATATAAGTACTAGCGTACTTTCTCAGACCATTGGTTTGATCAATGCTGTCCCTTTACTTGCAAGTTATAACACTTTTCTTAATGTGTACATGGAGTATGTTAAAAATTATCACCAATGGTTGCTTTAAACAGCATCTTTGAGCAGTTATTATGCACTGAAGTTGTAAAAGCATTTTTTTGGTTTTTAGAGTATAGCATCTTTGAACGCCAATCAGCTTGAAAATATGAAAGTTCATATAACTTTTTTGGCTGTTTTGGATAGAAATAAAGTTGAACTCTTTGTGCAAACTGTTTTTGGGCCCCTGGTTGACTTTTTATTTTTTATGAATCATTGGGTGTAGAGGGAAACTGCAGTATGCAATACCGTGAAACCTGCCTAGTGAACCACTAAAAGTGACCATATCCCATGGTAGAAAGTGCCAATAAGCACCATTGTGCTTCCTATGTCTTGAATGAACAGCTTTGTGTTGCATGACCTTGAATGACCTTGACCTTGGGTCAAGGCCACATGTATTTTGGTAGGAAAAATGTGTAAAGCATTTCTTAGTTTAGTGTATGATGTCATTGCTATGTGTAGTTGATTGGCTTGACCTTGAAGGTCACCTAAAGGTGAAGGTCATGTAAAGGTCAAGGACAAGCATGTGAGTCGTATGGGCTTTGCCCTTGTTATTGTTCTAGATTGACTAGTTCTTGTTATATAACACAATCACTGAAAAATGCACGTTACAATTTTCTCCCTTCTACCAAACTACAAGGATCAAACTTTATAGGATCAGCAATGGTTGTGTACAAAGAAGAAGACCTATATAGTGTTATAAAACATTATAAATGTATTTATAACACTTACAAATGTTTCTGGTGATGAGTGGCATTTACACATGAAAAAACGTTGCCGGCATGACAAGATTAAACTTAATTAAAAATTAACTAATAAAGTTACAGATTTCTAACTAGTCTTATTGCTACTAGCATCCATTTATATACAAACAAGCAAATTTCTACATTCTATCTTTATTCTAAGTCACATTGTCGAAGGGGAGAAAAATGTTACCGTAGAAATAAAACCACTTTTTGAGAAATTTGACTTGATAGTTTGAGAAAGTTTACACTTGTATAACAATTGAACTAATAAAGATACACATTTCTAACATGATTTTTCAATTTTGGCATCCATTTCTACATATGCAAGCAAACTTTGAGGTAATAAACTTCATCCTAAGTCTATCAAATTCAAAGGCAAAAGCATTAACCTTGAAAATAATCCACAAACTTGTAAGAAACACTTGATCATGGAGGCAGAGGCATTTGTCCCCATCCTCTTGGTGACATGGTTGACACAGTTAATCTTCTGCACATCCACTCCCTCACCATACACTCTGGCCTGATTCACTCTGGAGTGTGCCTTCCCATCCCCATCCCCCAACATCTCCACATATCTGAAGTTCTGCCGAGCATGAGACCTGCTCCACAGAATGACAGCAGCCTCTACCTCCATCGCCTGGGAAGAGCAGTGAACTGTCTTCTGGCATTCCTCTTTATGCTTTTCCCTTCCACTCCTCAAACTCGGCAGAGTCTGCTTTCTGCCCTATCTCACATCTGTGGCAATAGTTGGACAGAGTCACATAGTCCACCACAAGACCTCTATCACAGTGGCAATACCACTGTGTGAAGTTCGCCCTCGCTTCTGCCAGCTTCCATCGAAGGAAACTGAAATGTCCAGGTGTCCATCAGGATTTGGTTCGCCAATGTTCATCTCGGCGTACAGCACTCGCACTTGTTCCGCTGCCTCCTGAAGGTGCTTGTCAGCTGCCCGACGAGCTCCTGAGTGGACAGCTTTCTGGTAAAACTGCCAAGTCTTCAGATGCATGGGCGGTGGCATATTCATCAAAGCAGAAAACCTCTTCAATTGGGTAAATCCGATTTCTGTCGAGGTTGCTGCTATGACGAGGTGGCGGTAGACATCGAATCCTGTGTGCGTAGTGCCCGTCTTGGATGATGTTGCGAGCTGACTGATGATGGTGCCACACGCCGAACACTGAACTTGAAGCTGGCAAGCAGAGCCCATCCTCGCTGTTTCGACCTCCGTCAGTCGACAGGGCTGCTCACAGCTCTCACACTCGAAGGCAGAGAATAGCTCGTTCAGACTCCTCATACTGATAATGAGGTTGACATCAGTCTGATCAGAAAGGCATGCGCTTGTCTCGCTTGAAGTAGCACGATGGAAGCAACCCTTTTTCTTTGCGGACACCGAATCAGTCGACGTGAAGGCTGTTGGTGTGGATCTGGACGCCAATTCAACGTGGAGGCGATCGGTGCTAATTCGCCAACTCTGGAGACTGTTGGCGTGAAATCCTCACCTATGGAGGCAACAGCTGATGAATCTTCTGCTTCTAGCTTGCGTCTCTTTCTCTTTTTCCCATACTGATTGTTGACTGAGCAATTTCTTCGGTTTCTTCGGCAATTTTGCGTGCTGCAGCATTCAAGCGGCAGCCATCTTGACTCCGCTGACGTATGCTCGTCGTTATACGCGGGAATAGCTGATCGTTGCTTCGGGCATTTCCGTAGGTCGCTCACGCTGCGATCACGCGCTGGCCTCGAGAAACCTGACCAATCACAGGCAAGCTCTTTAGCCGACCTCTATTCTCGTGGCTTTCATTGGTTAGCACTGGCTTCCGATTTTCGCTTCGTGTTCCTCTGTACTGCATTCGTTTCCTCCGGAAATAGACACCATTAAGAACGGAGTGAACGCACTACGCACTGATACCAAACATGAAGCATGTTTTGAGGAGGAAGATCCAAGCACTCAAAATGACACTTTTTGACTTCCAGGTTAGCTTTTTTCACAACTTCAGCGATGGGTATCTCTCGAAACTAATTAAATAAAAAATGAAGGAATGAAAAGCTGGCAAATCGGTCATGCCCATGTGTAGGTATGTGAGAAAAAAAAACTTTTACAGATAACAATAAAACTTATATCACTGGAAAGATCTTAAAAAGATCTTTTCATTGATATAAATGTTATTGCTACACGTTATTTACTTTAAAAGTTACGATTTTTTAAATGAATAAAAACCGCATCATGATACCGAAGAAGAAATGTTGTGACCAAATTGACCTTGCTCGAGTACAAAAATGGTCATAACTATCTTAATTTTGCAGCTACACGAAAAAGAAAGATATCTACAGAAAGCTTATTAAAAGATCCTGAATCTTGTATTATGTTAAAAAAAATTAAGAATTTTTAAAAAGATTGAATTACAGTGAAACCTGTGAATAAAACACCTCCGAATAGCACCACACCTACATATGAGCCAATCAGATGTCACGTGCGGCCGTGTCACGTGACCGCACTTAGTTCTGACTGACCATGCAGATCAAGCAGATTTGAATGTAAAGTTACAAGCTACTGACATAAAGTTTTAGCAATCAAACACTTGTGAAACAAATTTGAAGTATTCAGGATCACATGAATACTCGTTATTAGCAATATGAATGATTCTGTTTGATTATAAAAGATTCTCGAAAAAGGAGTGAATCAGCCATGATTTTGGACAAAGACGCGTGGTTTGAAAATTCAGTGACTCAATGGTAGATCGAAAATCTCTAGTTGTCGTCGAGATATGGTCGATACAAACAGCCTACACATATTCAGAAATGATTTATCTTTAACTATAAACAATTACAAAGATCTGACAAACGCAACTTCGATGCAAATTCGACGACGGTAGAAGACACACATTTTTGAAAAGCCGCAACTCAGCTCTCACGTAACGCACAGTGATCAACAAAATACCAGCATGCAGGGGAAAATATGAACTACATAACTGAAAAGTGTGTTCTTGTCATAGGCCTTTATTTATAGAACAAAACACGTGGCCACAACAAGACCCGCTGCGCGCGAGGCCAAAATAGGTCACAAGCGAGAGAGAGTCGGCGTTCCCACACGTCTTTCTCACCTACCTACCATGTGTTGAGACACTGTAGACCTCGTTTCCGAGTAGAACTCAAAACTCGATTTTGGACGATTTTTCACGAAAGTGGCTACGCCATGTGCCCCCTTAAAACTAACCAAAGAGACAGTGATTGTCATGCAGAAATTCTTTGTGGTTTTGGATAATTTAGCTTTGAAGTCTATATTTGATCAGGAAAATGGCCACCCATTTTAGACATTGCCTGCGCTGCCTTGCATATTTATTTGTATCATCCACAACTATTGATACTTATCGGAAAGTATGACGAGTAGTTTCCAGTTTCGCATGTTACGTTGGATCGTGAAAACTATTAAATTTTTTATTATTATGGTAAAACAATGTGCACTCATTTCTTGCATAATGTCCAAAAATAGCCACGGAAATTTCCCAGCGCAGCTTGTTTTCCATTCAATATGATTGACAGGACAATAGAATGCTAGCTTGGTATCATTTCTGGTTCCCACTATTTTGTTACACTGGACGTCATGTCAAGAAGTCCCCACTTTCTCTTTCCCTGCAACACAGCAGTCATGGCTCTTGACTTTGCCAAGAATTTCACCTGGTCATTCCAAGTCACCCACTACACTTGTCCATCCTGCCCAGAAAAGGTGACCGAGTCCCTGGTGTTCATCAGTGGTGACAGAGTGCATGACTATCATGCAGTGCTCTACTTCACAAAGCTTGCTATTCAGCATTTCCTTGCCACCCGGAGCTTGCAGCTCAGCAGCATTGTGCAATGGACAGATGGCTATGGTGCACAATCCAAGTCCTTCTCAAACATGCCATTCTCTCCATGACTTATGCGCACCTACACACCCGCTAGACAGCTACGCTCTTCCGCAGACACAAGAATTCTCAGGTTCCCGGAGGACCCTCCAGTTAAAACAAAATTTGGTGAACGCTCTTTCTTTTATCAGGCTCCCTCTATCTGGAATGACCTCCCCGCCTTTGTTCGTCACTCTACATCTCCCTCGACCTTTCGCTCTGCTCTCAAAACTCACCTCTTCTTGAAATCGTTCCCAAATCCTGTCTAAGTTTCTTCATCTTCCTCTCCTCACTGCTCTCTTTGTACTAGCTTGCCTAAGCCCCCTACCACCCTCCTGTCTCTCCTCCCCCTCTCCCGAGTATCATGGTGAAGCGGTGACTCTGTACATCACAGTTTGTCGAATGCCTGAAGTGAATGTCTGAATCCTATGTTATTAAGTTTATTAAGTTACCTTTGATGCGATTGACTGTTATTATATATTGTAATAGTTGTGTGTGTATGCACCTTGAGCATGTCTTAACTCATGGTAAGGCGCTATATAAATCCTCACATTATTATTATTATTATTACTTGGGCTGCAAGGTGGAGAGGCACTATTTTGGATCTCATCATGGTAAGGGCCCCTCGGATGGTGCGAGTGCCCTCATCAAGAGTACAGCATCCAGGGCAGTGAAGGCAGGGGAGGCCACCATTGCATCAGGTGAAGACCTTAACTTCTTCAGGAAGTTCAGTCTACAGAAACAGCCTAGGAATCAATGCTGCCCGCACAACCTGTGTACCTTCTTTTTTGTGACGAAGGAAGAGATCAACAGAGCCAGGCACGTGGCAGTTGCCACACTGAAAGGAACTAGAAGTTTCCACTGTGAAATGTGTTGAATCAGACGTTCTATGTACAAGGGAGCTGTCCTGCTTTTGCAAACCCTGCAGAACTAGCAGAGGGGAGTTCCAGAACATTCCAGTTTAGGGCAGTGGAAGATGCACGGGTTAAAGCTAGCATGCCCCAGCCTGCCTTGCAAGATGTCTCTCCACCCCAGCCTGCCTTGCAAGATGGCTCTCCACCCCAGCCTGCCTTGCAAGATGTCTCTCCACCCCAGCCTACCTTGCAAGAAGACTCTTGACCCCAGCCTACCTTGCAAGAAGACTCCACCCCAGCCTGCCTTGCAAGATGTCTCTCCACCCCAGCCTGCCTTGCAAGATGGCTCTCCACCCCAGCCTGCCTTGCAAGATGGCTCTCCACCCCAGCCTGCCTTGCAAGAAGACTCTTGACCCCAGCCTGCCTTGCAAGAAGGCTCTCCACCCCAGCCTGCCTTGCAAGATGTCTCTCCACCCCAGCCTGCCTTGCAAGATGGCTCTCCACCCCAGCCTGCCTTGCAAGATGTCTCTCCACCCCAGCCTACCTTGCAAGAAGACTCTTGACCCCAGCCTGCCTTGCAAGAAGGCTCTCCACCCCAGCCTGCCTTGCAAGATGACTCTCCGCCTCAGCCTGCCTTGCAAGATGTCTCTCCACCCCAGCCTGCCTTGCAAGATGTCTCTCCACCCCAGCCTGCCTTGCAAGATGCCTCTCCACCCCAGCCTGCCTTGGAAGATGTCTCTCCACCCTAGCCTGCCTTGCAAGATGCCTCTCCACCCCAGCCTGCCTTGCAAGATGCCTCTCCACCCCAGCCTGCCTTGCAAGATGTCTCTCCACCCCAGCCTGCCTTGCAATATGTCTCTCCACCCCAGCCTGCCTGCAAGAAGACTCCACCCCAGCCTGCCTTGCAAGAAGACTCTCGACCCCAGCCTGCCTTGCAAGATGTCTCTCCACCCCAGCCTGCCTTGCAAGATGTCTCTCCACCCCAGCCTGCCTTGCAATATGTCTCTCCACCCCAGCCTGCCTGCAAGAAGACTCCACCCCAGCCTGCCTTGCAAGAAGACTCTCGACCCCAGCCTGCCTTGCAAGAAGACTCTCCACCTCAGCCTGTCTTGCAAGATGATCCTACTGTGCAGTCTTTTAATGTTCCCATCATACAGCCTGACCTGACGCTTACACACCCTGTATCATCTGCTGCCTCTGGCATAACTGCCCTTGTCATCCCTATATCAATGGGAGATTTATTCAAAATAGCTGTTGCTGGAGCTAAGAGGCAGTTGGTCTACTATGGCAAAGTGCTGGAAATGGATGACAGCAAGGTGCATGTCAACTTCTTGCAACAGATAAATTGTGGACATATCTGGACTGATAAGGGCTGGATGTCCATTGAGAACATCTAATGTGTGCAAACCCCATCTACTTTCCCCTGGCTGAGGCGTTTTGATATTTAGAGAATAATAGCCTGATGAGGATTTTAGTCTGTTGTATTCATTTTGTTACTACTTTGAAAACTTTCCTTAAAGCAAGGGTCTTTATGCTTTAAATATTTGGATTTTGTTTCCAAGTTAGGTTGAACTTTAAGTTTCTGAAACCTGGTACAATGTTATAAAATATACCTTTAATTTTTTTAAATATTTGAGGCACTTCTGTGCTGTAAACTGTTTATCTGCTTGTTTTTAAGTTGCCAAAATTCCTTGTTTAGTGAAAGGAGAATTGACAAAATGCATGTTTGTGCAAACTGTATGCCAAGTTTCTGCTATCACTGCTGCACCCACCCTTCTGTGATCCGTGTGGACAAGCATTTCAGGCCTGAATAGGCCTCATCAGCCACCTCTGGACTTGAAGTCATAGACACCATCTGACTAAAGTCGTGGTCATCTTTGGAAAAGAAGGGCAAACAAGAAGAATGCAAAGTTCTACAAGTTCTAAATGTATTTGTCCAATTCTCTTTTTTAGGTAAGTAATGGTTGTAACAATTTGTTTTAAGGCATCATGAACAAGAACTCAGTAACATATACTTTTTATATTCAACTGAAGCTATGAGTTGCTTTTTTGTTTCCATGTTACATTGATGTTGTTTCTGCATTACAGTAGACATTCATTTTTTAAACCCCTTCGAAATAAGAAACCAGCCTCCATTTTGTTCATTTTGTCTGTGAGGTACCTGTGTTTTGTAAGCTGTTGGGTTACCAGGTTTGAAGTTGCTGAGAGTCATAAAGCTTGTTCAGGAGATGCAGCACTGCACGTCTTTCACTCCTGAACAGCAATTTTTGGGCGTGCTTCACTCAGTACTGTGCATCACAAAAAAGCACGCATCTGAGGTGATTCACATGATTTTCAAAATGGTGTCTTCAATCTTGCACTGGCCGCCGATGCTTAAAATAACCCTCAGAAACACCATTTTAGGACTGGAACGGGCTTAATTTGCCCCAAACGCGCAAGTATGCGCAAGTAATGGCAGGTAAGGATGACACAGTAGTGGACTTTATTCATGCAGAATACATTTAAACGTGCATAAACGATGTCTGTGACAACGAAAGCACTTTCTTTAGCGTCTAGCAACACAACATGGGGCGCAGAAGATTTACCTCCCTTTAAGTTTAACAAGTGAAGCGCTGCACTAAATCTGTAGGTGTTCACGAGAGGCAAAGAGCTCTCAATTGCCAATATGAAGCGCTCATGCAGCTCTTCGTTTACCTGAACAAGCCTCTAATTTTCCTGTCAAGAAAAGTGTAATGATGTAGGTTTTGTGTGTTATTTGTGCAAGTTTTACTTTAGCTATAACGATATATTCCAACTGATTAGTTTATTATTAGTAATGGTTTTAACATTTGTTCTGAAATGTTAAGATGAATGATTATGAATAAAATTGTGTTTAGTTTAATCATGAACTGATGTTTTGTGTAGGTGTTTTGTTTCTGTGTTATGTTGGATGTCTGTGAAATTACATTTATAAAACACTCTGCAACAAGCAAATGAGGAGAACAGTTATCTTTCTTCTTACTTTACACAAAGATCTAACCTTTTTTCTGATACAAGAAAGCAATAAAATCTTAATTGACTAAAATTAATTTTCTAATGTCAATGTCACACAACCTTTGTACAGGGTTTGGTGGGCCAGAACAAAGAACGTAAGTTTTACTTGCCAACTTTATGGAACAACCCACATATGAGTATCAAACTTACAATGGTTGCCGTGCAATGTTTCATTTTAGACCAGACATTTACTGACATCTAGTAATGTTTGTTTGCCTTGTCTGCCCTTGCTTATGTAGTATTTTCTGCTTTGTCCCCAGCGCTGCTTCTTCTGCTTCTGATTGTTGTCCCCCACCCCCCTTCTTTTTCTCCTGCATTTATTCCTTGCTCAAGCACTTGCTCCTCCTGCCTCTTAAAAAAATTGAAATCTTTATTTTAACTTGTATTTTTTTATTCCACAATCTTCTGATCCTTGCTTTGCCTCCTAAGTCTCCTACTTAGCATTCTCCTTGTCGTTGGTTTTCTCATTCCGCTTCTGTGCTGCCCTCTGTCAGATGCATACATAGTGAGATGAGATGCCTTGTTTTGCAGAAGGACAAGCCAGCACACAAGAGCTTGTTGCCTGACCCAGTGTTTGCCAGCCCTGCAGTCACCAACTGCCCCCTTGTACAGGGTTTGGTGGGCCAGAACAAAGAACGTAAGTTTTACTTGCCAAACTTACCATAATCTGGAGAGCATAATCTTGGCCACCATGTGTCTGTCTCTTGTATTGTGAAATGGGGGGGGTGGGGGGTGGGGGGGGTGTTGTCTTCAAAATTGATGTAAACGTGTGTTGGGATACTGCAGTGCATTAAAAAAAAAGTAAAAAAAAAGACTGCACTTCAGACCTGGGTACCCGTACGAATTTCACGTATTAATACGCAAGAAAAAATGGAATAAAAAAATGACGCATGCCTCTGAAAAAATACGCTGGAAAAAAAGCAGCTATTGCGTTTTCGTAAATGTGCAATTTCGCGCGATAAAGTCCCCAAATTTATCCCCAAACCCCGGGTTATCTTGATCGGTGAGATAAGGTATGCTCGTCAGGATCCTAGGTTATATATACTGGTTTCCAGCCAAGGGAGAGCGGAACAGACAGTTGGAATCGTCTGAGTTTACTTTAGCAGACCTGCCAAATGCTACGCTTTAGGCGTAGCATGCTACGCTTTCGACATGCTTGCTACGCTTGTCCATAAAAACTACGCTTTTCCCGCGTGCTTGAACTTTTGACCGCGATGGAGAATCCCCCCACCCCCCCTACCCCCCACCCACCCCTTTCACGCCGCCAGTGCAGCTTATCGCGCCGCCTTCACAGCCTTATCCCCCCCCCCACCCCCGCTTTCACGCCACCAGGTCAGCTTATCACGCCAACCTCACAGCTTAATCTCTCCCCAACCCCCACCCCCGCTACACCTATTCCTTCAATGCTACTCCAAATAGCTCTGGATGCTACTCTTTGGCATGATGGTGGGTTGGCAGGTCTGCTTTAGAGATAAATCGGGGTTAAAATAACTCGCCGTTCTGGATACGGGCCCTGTTTCTGTTAAAGTTTGAGTGGCACACACAGTCTGCGTCTGTGCGAGAACGCTCACGGTCACCATGAGTAGAGTAGAGTAGATTCTTCGGCTTGCTTAGGCGTCCAGGGCCTGTTGCTGATTCTCGTGGCTCTCTGGCTGTATTTTCATTGTTGTTATGAATACTGGTCTTTTGACCAGGCTTAGTCTAGGCCATGCCGAAAAGAAAAGGAAATTTGCCTTCAAGCAGCGCAAAAAAGACAAAGCGAGATCATGTTTTTCTGCCAAAGTATTGGCAGATGCCAGGTATCGTGGAATCGGTGAAAGATGTGCACCATGCGAGATGCAGTAATTGCGACTGTGACTTCAGTATTTCCCATTCTGGATACTTCGACATCGCCTGTCACTGTTCTGGGAAAGATCACAAACGAGTCGAGGCAGAAAAGGAAAAAGCAGGCATTCCGAAGCTGGACAATTTTCTTGTTTCAAAGTTTGTAACATCGGGAGAGGAGAAAGTAATCCGTGCTGAAGTGATGATGACCAAACTGATCGTCAAAACAAACCTGCCCTTGTCAACGTCTGACAGCATTTCTGCCACAGTGAAAAGTGCTTTCTCAGACAGCAAAATCGCTGCTGACTACAAATGTTGCAGAAACAAAACAACGGCCTTAGTGAAGGAAATGTCCAAGGACATTAAATTGAACTTGAAAGACAAAATGAGTAGTGGGCCTTTCAGTATGGGAACTGATGGATCGAATGACCAATGTGAAAACCAGTATCCAGTGGTGATTTCAACAGTTGGGGATAATGGTGTGGAGACAAACCTTCTTGGAGTGCCTTGCCTTGGGGTTCAAAAGCGCTCAACAGGTAATTTATTATGACTTACCTTTCTCAGTGCTTAATTTTTTTAAACTCTCTCTCTCTCTCTCTCTCTCTCTCTCTCTCTCTCTCTCTCTCTCTCTCTCTCTCTCTCTCTCTCTCTCTCTCTCTCTCTCTCTCTCTCACCTTCCGTGTGTGTGTGTAGGTAGCCGTACGGCCTCGTACGGTTACCTTGCTGCGTGTTTGGATATATCAATAACATAACTCCGTCCCACGTTTGACTCTCAACGGGTGGTCCCTATGCCCTAACTCCAGAAGGCCAGACGCTGATGTTGGACACACGTGACAAAAAGTAACGCGTCCGGGTTTAGGTGAAACAATGCCTTCTGTGTCCTTGCCTCATCCAGGTCGCGAGATGATTGCAGTGAGTGACTGCGGGTTCCACAGGCCTAGGGCCAGTGACCACCACACTTTTCGCAGTGTTATTGCACCACATTGTTCGTGTTTATTTATTCGGTTATCTGCAGCACGACGGCTGCCCTGTGCTCCCAGAACTCTTTGACTGAACCCTTTCTAGCGTTCCTTTTGCCTTTCGACTGCTGCTCAAACTTTTGATTGTATGCGTTTCGGTAGCATCACCGTTTCTTCAGAGAAGATTAATTTGCGCGGTTGAATTGCGATTTTGATTGTTTAGCCGCTTGGATACGTTTGAATACTGTGTGTGTGATGCTCTAGTTGCGAACATAAACAGTGTAACGGTAATGACGGTGAAACTCCCCGGACAGGCAGTCAGTCAGGCGGGGTGGCGGGTGGCCGAGGCTGAGCGCTATCGGGAAAACCAGATCAGCGATACGAGAATACCAGATTTCTAAACCAGTCCTATATTTTCCTATATTTTACTATATTTTACTATACCCTTTTCGCCTTGGAGCGCCTGCTAGCGCCCGCTTTTTATCACAGTCTAAATGCTTAGAACCTCCGATAACACCCGCTCGACATGCATATTTATGAAGCAGCCGTATTTACCCAGAATTCCCTGTAGTCGAGTTAGTCTGCATCAACCACCATAAGGATGATCGAGTGTGTGTGTGGTCAAGGGGGAGTTAACTCTTCACTTGCATTGCCTCTTTGTATGCAAACCAAAAGCTGCATTTGTGAAATTGTCGGTCCGCGCAAAAAATACGCAGTTATAACAAAAAGGAACATCTGAACCAGTGAGTACGCTTCGTTTTTATCAGATTGCGTGCCGAGTACAAGTAATGAATACATTAACCTCATACCTCTTTTGAAAGGGTATGGATTCGGCTTCATTTTTGACTCACATGCGAAGCAAAAGTGAGTCTATGTACTCACCCGTTTCGTCTGTCCGGGCGGCCGGGCGGCCGAAAACTTTAACGTTGGAATTTTCTCAGAGACTATAAGTCTATCAATACCAAATATGGCATGATGGTGTATGATGACAAGGCCTCAAACAACCTACATAGTGACTTGTCCTTGCTTCAAGGTCAAGGTCGCAGGGGCCATAAATGTTGTATAAAAAAGTCATTTTTCACATTTTCTCAATTTTCTCTGAAGTTTTTGAGATTGGATGCCTGACCTATATATGGTATATAGGGCAAAGTAAGCTCTATCTTTTGATACCAGTTTGGTTGACCTTGCTTCAAGGTCAAGGTCACAGGAGCTCTTCAAAGTTGGATTGTATACATATTTTGAAGTGACCTTGACCCTGAACTATGGAAGATAACTGTTTCAAACTTAATAATTATGTGGGGCACATGTTATACTTTCATCATGAGACACATTTGGTCACATATCATCAAGGTCAAGGTCACTTTGACCCTTATGAAATGTGACCAAAATGGGGTAGTGAACCACTAAAAGTGACCATATCTCATGGTAGAAAGTGCCAATAAGCACCATTGTGCTTCCTATGTCTTGAATTAACAGCTTTGTGTTGCATGACCTTGGATGACCTTGACCTTGGGTCAAAGTCACATGTATTTTGGTAGGAAAAATGTGTAAAGCATTTCTTAGTGTATGATGTCATTGGTAGGTTTAGTTGTTTGACCTTGACCTTGGTCACCTGAAGGTCAAGGTCATATAAAGGTCAAGGTCAAGCATGTGAGTCATATGGGCTTTGCCCTTCTTGTTGACTCACATGCGAAGCAAAAGTGAGTCTATGTTTTCACCCGTTTCATCCGTCCGGGCGTCCGTACAAACTTTAATGTTGGATTTTTCTCAGACACTATTAAGTCTCTCAACACCCAATTTGGCATGATGGTGTAGGATGACAAGGCGTACAAAAACATACATAGTGACTGGACCTTGTTTCAAGGTCAAGGTCACAGGGGCCGTCTAAAAAACAGCCATATTTCACATTTTCCCAATTTTTGACTGAAGTTTTCGAGATTGGATACCTGACTTATATATGGTTTATAGGGCAAAGTAATCCCTATCTTTTGATACCAGTTTGATTAACCTTGCTTCAAGGTCAAGGTCACAGGAGCTCTTTAAAGTTGGATTGTATACATATTTTTTTAAGTGACCTTGACCCTGAACTATGTAAGATTACTTATCCAAACTTCATAACATTGTAGTACACATGTTATACTTTCATACTAGGTCACCCGTGTCGTCCGTCCGGGTGTCCGGGCGTCTGGGCGTCCTGTAATCCTAAAAAACCTTTAACGTTGGATTTTTCTCGAAGACTATTAAGTCTATCAACACCCAATTTGGCATGATGGTGTAGGATGACAAGGCCTCACAAAAAATACATAGTGACTTGACCTTGCTTCAAGGTAATGGTCACAGAAGCTCTTCAAAGATTAATTTTATACATATGTTGAAGTGACCTTGACACTGACCTATGGAAGATAACTGTTTCAAACTTAATTATTATGTGGGGCACATGCTATTCTTTCATTATGAGACACATTTGGTCACATATCATCAAGTCAAGGTCACTGTTCGTCCAGGCGTCAGGGCGTCCTTTCATCCGTAAAAAAAACTTTAATGTTGGATTTTTCTCGGAGACTATTAAGTCTATCCAATTTGGCATGATGGTGTAGGATGACAAGGCCTCACAAAACATACATAGTGACTTGACCTTGCTTCAAGCTCAAGGTCAGAGGAGCTCTTTAAAGTTGGATTGTATACATATTTTGAAGTGACCTTGACCCTGAACTATGGGAGATAACTGTTTCAAACTTAATAATTATGTGGGGCACATGTTATACTTTCATCATGAGACACATTTGGTCACATATCGTCAGGTCAAGGTCACTTTGACCCTTATGAAATGTGACCAAAATGGGGTAGTGAACCACTAAAAGTGGTCATATCTCATGGTAGAAAGTGCCAATAAGCACCATTGTGCTTCCTATGTCTTGAATTAACCCATTAGACACTATGACGGTATACACAAAAGGGTCCTGAAAACCTGAGCCTTTTTCAGAAAAACTGAAGAAGTCGGGTACGTTTACAAAAAATTTATTAACTCCACTTGTAACAATCACAGAGACACAAAATAAGCATTGTCTTAAAGCTGACATCCATTGCTACAAGCTCATACAATCAAATACAACACACTACAAGTCAAAATGTAGGAATTATTTTTTAAAATTAGAAAATAGTGAAAAAACGGACACATTCACCTTGATTTTCAGTTCAAAATTATGGTTTTTAGAAAGAAAACCTCCCAAATAAGCTCAAAACAGACTCTTAATGGATAATTTACTCATTTAGCTATCTGCTGAAACAAAATGCAAAGTCCTAAATCAATTTGTTCATGAGATACAGCAAATATGGTACATGACATGAACTCGCAAAAAAAAAATATTTTTTTTACATGATCACAAAGTAATTTTCACCATGCCTTTTTTCACTCAGATAAAGGTAAACATGAAGCACATGCATGACATGACAGATAATATAAAGAGAAAAGGTGCAAGACATGCATTTGCAAGTGATAAAGTCTTTCAAAAATAGGCATGCATTAATTAGCAAGTGATAAAGTCTTTCAAAAATAGGCATGCATTAGCAAGTGATAAAGTCTTTCAAAAATCAGGATTTTTTTACATTACTTGGAGCTGGCAGGAGGTGGATTCCTCTGTCTCTCTCTCTCTCTCTCTCTCTCTCTCAGCATATCGATTTGTCTCTGTCACAAGTCGTTTTCCCACATCGCGTGTGTGAAGATCAGAGAGAAGACATGAAGAGGCTTTGCGTCCGAGGGGATGCCAATCTTCACTCCTTGAGCGCGTCGAAAGGCGTGTCGTGTGCGAGAACCAAAATTTTCTGTCTGCCACGATCCTTGGAAGCCTAGAAACTCTTCCTCCGACGATTCCTCCTCCAACATCTCTCGCATCCACTGGTCCTATTGAAGCGGATCTTCCGGCGCATCAACATCGTCGAAATCAGAATTAAAATCGGCATCAATGTCGCTTCCTTCGCACTTATCCGATGCGGAGTCGGCGATGACGCGAAAAAAGTCAGAACGTCAGTCGAAATCTCGACAAAAATCGCCACAACACAGCTAAAACTTGTCCGATTTCGATCAAACTTTCACTAGTGTAGTGCGCAGTCACTCTGCTTCCCAGCAGGCATTGCGATAAGTCGGCCATTACCGTTGCTAATTTTAGATCTCGACGTAAACACCGCGAGGGTAAGATGAGACGCGTGCGTCGCTCCCGAAGCGAAGGGGGGATGCAACGTGCGCGTTCCATCCGAAGCGAGTGGGTTAACAGCTTTGTGTTGCATGGCCTTGGATGACCTTGACCTTGGGTCAAGGTGACATGTATGTTGGTAGGAAAAATGTGTAAAGCATTTCTTAGTGTATGATGTCATTGCTAGGTTTAGTTGTTTGACCTTGGTCACCTGAAGGTCAAGGTCATGTAAAGGTCAAGGTCAAGCATGTGAGTCGTATGGGCTTTGCCCTTGTTCTTGTAGTTAGAATACGCTTCAGTTGGTTATTTTCTTCAAAATTGTTGAAAAATCGACTTTTGTAGAAAATTCGATTTTACGCTAATTTGTTAAATTAGAAGACAACGCAGCCTTACATTTTTAAAAACCTCATTCTTCCGTGAACACATTGATACTAAATATAGGTGTGTAGGCCCCATGTACAACTCACGCCAAGGCCGCGAAACAAGTATACGAAAATCTTACACACAAAGCGCTGCGGGAATGGCGGTCCAAACTGACTCAAGCGGCGCAACACATTGGTTTTTGTTTTATTGACTCACATGCGAAGCAAAAGTGAGTATGTACTCACCCGTTTCATCCGTCCGGGCGTCCGAAAACTTTAACGTTGGAATTTTCTCGGAGACTATTAAGTCTATCAACACCAAATGTGGCATGATGGTGTATGATGACAAGACCTAAAAAAACACACATAGTGACTTTACCTTGCTTCAAGGTCAAGGTCGCAGGGGCCATAAATGTTGTCTAAAAACAGCCATTTTTCACATTTTCTCAATTTTCTCTGAAGTTTTTGAGATTGGATACCTCACCTATACATGGTATATAGGGCAAAGAAAGCCCTATCTTTTGACACCAGTTTGACATACCTTGATTCAAGGTCAAGGTCACAGGAGCTCTTCAAAGTTGG
Source organism: Theodoxus fluviatilis (assembly GCA_034096865.1). Lineage (NCBI taxonomy): Eukaryota > Metazoa > Mollusca > Gastropoda > Cycloneritida > Neritidae > Theodoxus > Theodoxus fluviatilis. Next base: position 21,419 of record JAWQFJ010000018.1, read on the forward strand.
ATTGTATACGAGTCATTCTTTGCTCCTCGTGCCACTGAGGGTACACTACGTTCACAATAAAATTTATCAATGAATAGTGACTTTTGAAGAAGAAAAAAAGTCACTAATGCATTTTGCTGATGTCAATGTAACTGGAAAATCAGCCTCATAACAAATATCCCGTTTTTAACATTATTAATTTGGGTTTGGCCTTAAATTTAGTGCACAAAATGGCGCCGGAAAAGAGGAATGCCGACCCCTTGCTCTAAAAACCTTCCTTTCTTAAACACCAATGATAATAATCCTCAAGTACTTTTTCTTTTGGTGAATATCATTGATCAAATAAAGCAGCAGACTAATGTATTGCAGTCGCTTGCTTGTTTATCACTGTAAAAATTGGGGTTCAAATGAAGGGTAACCTGCGTTCTCGTGGCGTCACAAAATTCCGACCATGAAAAACCGATCTAGCAGACGATGTATCTACCACAGAAGGAAAATTTTAGTCTCAACTGAAAAACCAATGAAAAAAACACAATAATTTTAGTTTTATGACAACACAGCTACTGCATGGAACTTTACCTGAATTATTTTGATTTTGGCGTCACGTTCATCACGCAGGTTACCTCAGTTTGTTTTAGATAAATATTTTAACAGCGCGAAATTTTCGCGGGGTCAGAAAGGGCTTGGAAGATCAGTTTTCTAACACTTCATAAGACTTGATGACGTTTTACGGCAAATTACCACGTAGTAACACGTGTTACACCAAATTCAGTGAGGCGTCACACACACACTTGTTGAAGTGCGCAAGTTACGACAGACGCCGATGAGCTCGAGTCATAGCGAATGATTCTGCGCATGCGCATTCTTGCTATAGTCCGTTTAAACATTCCCACTTCGACCAATTGAGCAGCGCCAATAATCGTCGTTTAGCTTAAGATTACACCCGAATCACGCAGACCGTTAAGGTGCATGGAGTACAGTACCGCCGAGCAAGACGTTTGTCACAACACGCAGATACATTAATGCGGCCAGATCTTAGCATAGCTCCCCAGGCGCGCGAAGTCAGTCAGGCGGCATATTGTTAGCGTCTCGACTGACGAAGCAGTGTTTAAACGGACTATAGCAAGAACGTGTTGTTGCTAATTTGTCTTCATTTTCACTACATCATGCGCGGAGTTGAGTTTGCAACTGTTTGTAATGCTTTTCTTTACTGAATTAAAGATCTCGTTTTTTAATAGCAAGGATATTTTGAGCATTTTTGACGATGAACCGAGAGCATCGCGTGTTCAGCTTCAGCAGTTTGTAGGATGCGTCAAAACTGTCAGGTTGGACTTGGGTGGGGTGGAAATCTCGTTTCTAAAGAAGCAGGGTGCTTCTTATTACTTTCCTGACATTGCAGATGAAGCAATTGTTTTGCTTGATGAAGTGGAGAAAGTCTTGGAGGCCCAGCTGGATCGACGTGGACATTATTTTAAAAAATTATAATTAGAGAAAGAGAGAGAGAGAGACTTCTCTCTCAAGCTGATGACCGGAGTTACCTGCGACAACTGTGCGTTTGCTGGAGAGATAGAAAGAGAAATAGAGAGAGAGAGAGAGAGTGATGAAGACCAATTATAAAGTTTTTCACCTGTTTTATTTTCAATGTTGTTTCTTTGATTCTTTAATATAGAAACTGCCATTTTGTGTGTCCTCCCCTCAATTTGATATGAAATGGTGTCACGCACATGCAGGTTACCATTTTCTGTTTTTATTAAAAAGTTTGTATTAAAAAGTTATCAGATTTTCTTTCACTGGTGTAATTTTATCTGTATTTATGTGGCAAACATATGGCAAGAGTATCTGGATCATTTTATGAAAAATAGTTTTGCATAGCAAAATAGCGGTGGGAGTGGTAACCTGCGCGTGGTGTCACGCTATTGCTTGCGTCACAATTTTTTTAATTTTTACCTGGTATCTCTGAAAAACATACAATTGAGTAGTAATACGAGGTTTTCTAATTTTATTAATGATTTTCTGCAAAAAAATAATTTAAATCATTTATTGGCAGGCTTTTGTGACACCACATCATGCAGGTTACCATCATGGCCACCCCCCCTAAGATCTGAGTTTACATTGCAAGAAAAAAATCTACTGATTTTTGTGTTAACATATTCAAACAGATCGAGTTGTTCACTTTGCAATGCCATAAGATAAAATATTGCTCTAGAAAATTTCAAAATTGGGTCTATTTCCCCCTTTTAGGCACGAGGAGCAAAGAATGACTCATACATATTTTGAAGTGACCTTGACCCTGAACTATGGGAGATAACTGTTTCAAACTTAATAATTATGTGGGGCACATGTTATACTTTCATCATGAGACACATTTGGTCAAATATCATCAAGGTCAAAGTCACTGACCCGTATGAAATGTGACCAAAATGGGGTAGTGAACCACTAAAAGTGACCATATCTCATGGTAGAAAGTGCCAATAAGCACCATTGTGCTTCCTATATCTTGAATTAACAGCTTTGTGTTGCATGACCTTGGATGACCTTGACCTTGGGTCAAGGCCACAGGTATTTTGGTAGGAAAAATGTGTAAAGCAGTTCTTAGTGTATGATGTCATTGCTAGGTTTAGTTGTTTGACCTTGACCTTGAGGGGCACCTGAAGGTTAAGGTCATGTAAATGTCAAGGTCAAGCATGTGAGTCGTATGGGCTTTGCCCTTCTTGTTCCAACATGTTGCAGAGCAGACAAACTTGCATGTACTCAGTTTAAACTAATAAATGCAGGTGGAAGAGTTGTGAGGACCAAGTGTGGAAAGTCACCACTTCCAAAGAAATCAAACTCTTCTTCACAATCAAAATGTCTTTCTTAGATTTGACTCTATTTCGTTTTGATTTTGTTCTCTATGACCTTCCCTTGTGAGGTACTGTGTTTTTTATTATAAGGCAGTGTGTGTGGTCAAGGGGGAGTTAACTCTTCACTTGCATGGCCTTTAGATTGTGGCTGTAGTGTAGATAAGATGTTATAATAATGGTTTTGGGAATGAAACTGAGGGTTGAGGGACTGCATCTTTTCAGAGATTCTTAGCTACTCTGTATTTCAAATTTTTGCGGCCCATTATTTGAGCCTCAAAGGAAAGATGAGCATTTCTTATGTAAGAGAAATATGTTTTCAAAAGGAAGGTATTAACTCACTGGAGTCGTGGCTAAATATTGTGATTGTTCTCCGGAATCGTAAGTTTTTCATGCATTTTCAAACATATAATAAAAATACAAAGGCATAAGATAACAAGACAAATTATATCTCAAATGAAAGCTCTTTATTTACTCTTTACATCCAAAGAATGATCTAAGTGACTAAAAATGCTAATTATGAATTACACACCATAAAATTGAGTGTGCACATGCGCAAAAATGAAAAAATAGGGAAAAAACCAGTTCACTAGTTGTTATGGGAAGTCAAAGGCATAAGATATTGAAAATTACTACCTATCAAACAATGATCTTTCCACACTATACACAGAAAGAATGACTAGAATATTTTACACAAAGAATTGAGAATGCAAATGGAGAAAATGCAACAACTGCACGCGACAGACCGCTGGTGCCCGGTTGATTGTCACTCCAATTGCCAAGCTGATCATCAGCGATTTCCATGAATTAATGATCACTATCATCACTTTCATCATACTCTTCTTCTGATAGACAATGAATAAGAGCATCTTCCTCATCAGAGCCGTCACAAATTCCAAGTTTCAGCGTCTCCGTTAGTCGCTCTCTCGCCATTTTGTCAACATGTACATCATACGCACAAAAGTTACGATTTCTGATCATCGGTATAGAAGATCGACTAAAGAGAACTAAATTTCCTTGCACATGCGTTCAGTTACACAGGCAAACAAGATTTATCTCCCTTAGACCAGTAGAACTAGAGCGAGAAAATTGCTATCGCATCGCAAACAATCTCACGATACGACTCTGGCGGAAGGACGCCTATCGCGATATTTCTCACGATACGAATGCAGTGAGTTAAAACTTTTGTGAAAAAAAGTTTGTTTTATTAATTTCATTTTTGACTCGCATGCGAAGCAAAAGTGAGTCTATGAACTCACCCGTTTCGTCCGTCCGGGCGTCCGAAAACTTTAACGTTTGATTTTTTTCTGAGACTATTAAGTCTATCAATACCAAATGTGGCATGATGGTGTATGATGACAAGGCCTCAAAAAACATAATAGTGACTTGACCTTGCTTTAAGGTCAAGGTCGCAGGGGCCATAAATGTTGTCTAAAAACAGCCATTTTTCACATTTTCTCAAATTTCTCTGAAGTTTTTGAGATTGGATGCCTCACCTATGTATGGTATATAGGGCAAAGTAAGCCCTATCTTTTGATACCAGTTTGGTTGACCTTGCTTCAAGGTCAAGGTCACAGGAGCTCTTCAAAGTTGGATTGTAAACATATTTTGAAGTGACCTTGACCCTGAACAATGGAGGATAACTGTTTCAAATTTTATAATTATGTGGGGCACATGTTATACTTTCATCATGAGACACATTTGGTCACATATCATCAAGGTCAAGGTCACTTTGACCCTTATGAAATGTGACCAAAATGGGGTAGTGAACCACTAAAAGTGACCATATCTCATGGTAGAAAGTGCCAATAAGCACCATTGTGCTTCCTATGTCTTGAATTAACAGCTTTGTGTTGCATAACCATGTATTTTGGTAGGAAAAATGTGTAAAGCATTTCTTAGTGTATGATGTCATTGCTAGGTTTAGTTGTTTGACCTTGACCATGAAGGTCACCTGAAGATCGAGGCCATGTAAACAGACCTGCCAAGTGCTACGATTTAGGCGTAGCATGCTACCATTTCGACGTGCTTTCTACGCTGCTACGCTCGTCCGTAAAAACTACGCTTAAAAAAAAAAAGGACGTGATTTTTTTTTTAGACCTAAAAAAAATCCATTCATGAAAAAGCGAGCGACCCTCGTGCCAGCCTCAAACTTAACTTTTGACCTTCACGTCGAATTGTGTACTGTAACCGACCAATCGCGTTGCGTTTTAACTCTCCGTGCGGAAATGCTGGAAACACCCGAAGCGCAGTTGTTTGACCGCGAAAATGGCGTCGAAGCGAAAGACGCCCGCTGTCGATCTCGCTGATCCTCCCCCAAAGAAGGCACGAAAGTCTCGACCCAGTTTTCAGCACTTTAAAGCAGACTACACCAAGGAGTATCCATGTATGGTCAGATCTGCAAATAGCTCCTCAGCCGCAAGATGCACGTACTGTCAGGCCGATTTTTCGATTGCTCTCAGGGGGTGGTTTGACATGGAGAAACATGTGCGTACTGCGACACACAAGAAGAAAGCCGCGGAAAAGCCGAGCAAACCGCTCACTGCGTATTTCAAGCCAGCGACTGCAGCAGAGGACGATCGATCAGTCATTTTAGCAGAATGTTTGTTCACATCGTTCCTATGGAACACAATGTACTCATCAGTGCAGCAGATCACGCGGGGCCACATTTTCGGAGAATGTTTCCTGGGAACTCGATTGCAGAGGAGTACGGATGTGGTCGAACAAAAACCACTGCGATTGTGAAGTGCCTTGCCCATTCGGCAGTGCAAACATAGGCATTTTCCTTCTTCTGCGTGTGTGCTACGCCCATTTCTTAAATGCTACTCCAAAAAGCTCTGGATGCTACTCTTTGGCAGGATGGTGGGTTGGCAGGTCTGTGTAAAGATCAAGATCAAGCATGTGAGTCGTATGGGCTTTGCCCTTCTTGTTATTTAAGGTAACCGTGAAAATTTACATGCTTGCCTCCTTTTTGTGGGGTTTAGAATTAGGTTTTTTGCCCAAGGTACGGGTGGTTAGAGAGTTTAGATGAAGTATCTCAAGTGAGTATTGAGATTTGTGTAAACAAGCGACCTTACCCCTGAGGTAGATTTCTATTGCAAAAGTACTTGACCATGTTGATCATGTTTTGCAGTGATGGGCACCTTCCTGAAGATCCTGGAGATGATGCAGGCTTCCTGGTTGGGTCAGATGACCAACAGAAATGCGAAACCAGGTAGGCTTGCCAGTATTGTCAGCGCTGGACTTTAACTCTTAACGTCCTATAAAGAATTTCACAACTACAAACCCCAGTCCTGTAAGGTTTTAGAGAAAATGACACATAACACGGTTGATTTGTTAAAAAAAAATTCCAACTTCTATAATATTGTATGGATCTGTAAGAAATTTATTTTTGTGTAGTCAAAAATGAATATTGGTCATTCCAATATCAAGTACAGAGTGTTTTTTATATTTTTTTTTCTTTGCTTTATTTGCATGTAAAATTAGCATAATTACAGGTAAATTAAATGGAAATAGACCCAAAAATATTTTTCTTTAATTATAAACACTGAGTGTATTTGGTGATGATTTCGTAACGATTCCTCGGTGTATTGTCTTTGATAACATCGGCAATCGCTGGCTGTCTCAGCTGGTAGCTGAATGATGTTCTTCACTGTGAAAGATTGAACAAAATGATCGTTCCGTTGCCATTCTGCCTCGCCTAAAGTCTAGCATTGGTTCTGCATCAAGTCCGGATGGTATTTGTGGAACAACTGCTTCAACAAAAGGATCCTTAGCAAACTCCTCGATAGTGTCTGACCATTCGGTGACACTTAAATCATCATCCAATGACAAAGTTGAAATAATTTTTCTTACAGAAGTCAAATTAATTATTTGTGTGGACATGGGAAACCATTACATCATGCTGAGCTGACTCTTCGAGTCTAACGTGTCTAGATTAACTCATTGCTTACGCAGCGCAAGCACGTGTTGCGATGACGCCAACACCCTTTGGCTACGCAGCTCAACTACGTGTTGCGGTCGCCGTAATGAATTTTTCCTATCTGCGTGGCTGTTTCAAGGGAAGTAAATCATACAGCTCTTTATTCTCTATCCAGTGTGTGTTCGCTGGAGTTACCTTTTCTTTAGTATAGTCCCCGTGAGAAAGCTAGATGTAGTAGAAGCTACGCTCACCCTACGTCGCGTTTACGCGCTTGTCGACATGGCGTCGCGTTGTCGAAGGTGATCGAGCGGTGATGAAAATGACGAAGTATTAGAAGTGTGGATGGAAGAAGGGTCTGATATTGAAGATCTAGGTGGATATTGGACTTCTGAAGAAGATCTTTATGATTCTGATGCGGAAATAGTCCCAGTCAACGAGAATGAAGCGGTGGCTGACAGCGAAGACGAATCGATTTCGTGGCTGAAAGCGAAGACGAATTGACTTCGTCGCTGTCGACGCCAGAAAGAGAGGAAGAGATAGAAACGGTTTTTACAGCAGACACAGACATCGATTCAGATGCAGAGGATGCCGATAACCTTCTCTACTCCTCCAATGAACTGTACCACACAAAAGAGGACTATGCCGAGTAGGGTCATTTGAGACTTTTCTTCTATTCAAACAGAGACAGATTGCAGTGAGTAAGTGTATATTTTCTGATTTCACCTCTCTGACTTGCTAAAAAAAATCATTTTTAAGCATTTTTTTACTCACATGCGAAGCAAAAGTGAGTCTATGTACTGAGCCGTGTCGTCCGTCCGTCCGGGCGTCCGTCCGGGCATCCGGGCGTAAAAAACTTAAACGTTGGATTTTTCTCGGAGACTATTAAGTCTATCAACACCAAATGTGGCATGATGGTGTATGATGACAAGGCCTCAAAAAACATACACAGTGACTTGACCTTGCTTCAAGGTCAAGGTCACAGGAGCCATAAATGTTGTCTCAAAAACAGTCATTTTTCACATTTTCCCAATTTTCTCCCACGTTATTGAGAATGGCGACCTTAGCTACAAGTGGTATATAGGTCAAAGCAAGCCCTATCTTTTGATACCAGTTTGGTTGACCTTGCTTCAAGGTCAAGGTCACAGGAGCTCTTCAAAGTTGGATTGTATACATATTTTGAAGTGACCTTGACCCTGAACTATGGAAGATAACTGTTTCAAACTTAATAAATATGTGGGGCACATGTTATACTTTCATCATGAGACACATTTGGTCACATATCATCAAGGTCAAGGTCACTTTGACCCTAATGAAATGTGACCAAAATGGGGTAGTGAACCACTAAAAGTGACCATATCTCATGGTAGAAAGTGCCAATAAGCACCATTGTGCTTCCTATGTCTTGAATTAACAGCTTTGTGTTGCATGACCTTGGATGACCTTGACCTTGGGTCAAGGTCACATGTATGTTGGTAGGAAAAATGTGTAAAGCATTTCTTAGTGTATGATGTCATTGGTAGGTTTAGTTGTTTGACCTTGACCTTGAAGGTCACCTGAAGGTCAAGGTCATATAAAGGTGAAGGTCAAGCATGTGAGTCGTATGGGCTTTGCCCTTCTTGTTCTTTGTTCATGCTGCACACGTGGCAGTATGTTGACAGCACCTCGAAGTCTACAGCATACCCTGTGAGGACATCAATCACAATGCCCACACCATTGTGAGATGTGAATCCTTGTTTCTGCCATGTACCATCGAACAACACATCTATAGATCCATCATTCATAGTATCCCATCATCTTCATCCCATGCTGTGTCATCCTCACTGTCTTCCTCACTGAACTCCTCTGCTGAGTGTTGGCCACAATGATGGGTCTCTCTGTATTGCCTTTTCACAAAGTCCACTGTCATGTCCAGTGTGGCTTCCTTTGATGCAGCAAGAGCATCACAGACTCTCCTGTCAATGCTGGAAAAAGTTTTGCCATGGAGAAGAGGCATGCCGAAAACTGTGCAAAACTTTTGCAAGGCAGCATATCCACCACCAATTTCATGGGGATACAGCACAGCACGCCTGTTCACCTCAAACCCCACATTCTTCTCCTGTCTCTTTTCAATGCAAGGTGAAGAAACGCATTTTCTTACCTCTCTACATCGTCCACAAATCATAGTCATCTCTCGAGAAAATCCAAGAGGGGTGCCAGCTCGTACTGAAAGACGATTCTCGAAGCACTTTGGACACACTGCATCCGAAATGAGTTCATTGAGCTGACCGATCTCTCAGAATCCACACTCGGTCGGCTGCACTGAGCATGTCATACTCCTCTCGAAATCTCTCCAATTCAATCGCGATGAGGATGGTGCCGGATCATCAGTAGATGTAGAGGGGACTGGTGTGCTGTAGGCAGAACTTGACGCCAGTGGTTCAGCAGCCAATGTAGATGGGACTGGTTCCGACGATGACGATGTAGCAGTCGCTGATAGTGCGCTCGCACACGTGGCTGACGTCGATTCCACATCACAAGGCTTTCTTCCCTTCACAGCTCGTGCAGATGACAGTTGCTCCTTTCTTTTCTTGCTTTTCTTGAGTTTAAAAGCACCTACAGTGTGCAATTTTCGTCCAGGCATGGCAAAATGTATTTAAACTGACAATGCAACAGCTCATGTGGAAGCCATTTTGTCTCTAAGCCGCATTGCATTGTGGTAGCGTTTCCAGCTCTCCGATTGGTCCATTCGCGTCAGCTGACCAGATCTCATACAATCTAACTCTTCGTTGCTGCCATGTAGCTCTATGGAGAAGAAGTCTAGAAGAGTTACGTCCCTTGCAATTTGTAGACCACATGTGCCGCTTTCCAGTGATACTTAACTTGCAGGGGTTCATTCAAAATTTAGGCCCGTTGCCAAGACCCAAACATTGCAAATTTCGACAAAATATTGCACAAGAAGGCTCGTTTGGTAGGTGGGTGGTATGTTTTATTGCTGAATTTAGCCCATAAAGAGTTCGTTTTCACACTAAAACAACATCGGGTCCATATCTAGAGAGGTCACAGAGTGCAAAATCGGCAAGTTTTCAAAATCGACAAAATAAACCCAAATTATCAATTTCCACTGCCGTGTCTCCCCTTAAGGCAAGACACTACTAGGAAGCATGAAATTTTTTAATATGTTTAATGAAATTTTTTTGTTTCATTGGCATAAAAGAACTCATAACAGTAAATCAAAACATCAAAATTTGACAGTAATTAGAATTATGGGTAATCCAAAATGGCCGCCTAACATGCAAAAATATGCAAATTTCTGTATCTTTTCAAATTTCTAAAACTTTTTAACTACTTAATATTTCTTAAAAATTCTTTTTGCATTAAAATTGTACACTCTTTATCTTTAAATGTACAGAAGATTATGTTTGTAATGCAAAAAGTAAAAAAAATGTACTTATTGCTTCCACATCAATATCCGAATTGCAGATAAAGTAGGTTCAACATCAAAGAAAAAAAATCATATCTGGCCAAATAATCAGTTCACAGCAAAAAGTGTCTGTATGTTCATAAATTATTATACATGTAACATACCTGCAAAATTAAAAGTCATCATCATCATCCTGTGATGAGTTTTAGTAATTAATTGATTTGAACTCTATGAAAAAAACACATTTTGAGAAAATGGCAAAAACAACTTTTAGTCATGCATAAGTCCTACTAAAACTATCCATCATGGCTAAAACTTGTTTCATTTATTCATACATTCATCCAGCAGGACTACACATGCTAAAAAATGAAACTGAACTTACAGTTTCCAGTTTTTAGTGTTTTTGTGCAGTGAGTCAGTCCCCAGTACAAAAAAATGCAGGGATGGAAAAGTTCATGCTCAAGAGGAAAGGATCAGCCCTACTACTACACAGGAAATGCCAAGGTCAATAAAGGCAACTTCAGAGAGACACATGCTGTGAATGAGTCAACAACAGGTCAGTTTGCCATTCCAGCACCATAGGTTTCCCCTTCTTCTTCCTCCTGAAGCCTCCTCTTCTGATGCCTTGAGTTGAAGGCATGAAGCCACATAGTGTAGGCGCTGTTGCTATGCCTGAACAGAGGCTGCCACATTAGCTTTCTTCATTCCTCTGGCATCACAGGCTCCTCATTTCAAGCAAAGTTTGCTGGCTAAGCCATTGTTTTCATCGTATAGTATGCTGAAGGTGAGACCAGACCGAAAACAGTTCGGGCAAAGAACATCGTTCATTAGTTCACTCAGCTGATCTAAGTGCATGTTGACCCACTTATGATCGGTTTCAATTGGCTGCTTCGCTTCTGCCTGCATCATCTGTATCTTCCTCCTTGATGCCGATGTGTTTGAAGTTTCTTCCGGAATCGAGGCAGTTGAGATGGGACGAGGAGGCAGCGGTCGCGATGGCACTGTCAACACAGGCGTTGACGAAGTAGAACTAGACTTTCGACCTTGACCGCGAAGTATTTTCGAGGTGCGTGCAGCCGAAAGCTGCTCTCTTCGCCCACTATTTTTCGGTCGCGGCATAATGTTGAGTTTATTCACTCATGGGCATTCTCTGATTGTTTGATTGAAGTCGAATTTATTCGATTTGGTGCAAAACATAAACTAACTGAGAGAATTAGCGTTGAAGCGGCAGCCATGTTTACGATGCATTGTGGGCCAGGAAATCCTCGCTTTGGAGTCTGATTGGTTGAAACAAGTGGAATTCCCTCTCTAAGCTCAATGATTGGCTAGTGAGTTTCCAAACAACCCTGTGTACGCTGTTTGAAATCATAAACTAAAAATAGACCACTATAGTTGGCGGAGTTATTTCCCTTGCTGTGCTCGATCGAAAAGACGAGCTTTCCAACGGTACCGGGCGTGAACCTCTTCGTAGAATAGATCGAAAGTTACAATTTTTCCAAAAGTCATAAAATACGATGCATCAATGACGTTTTTAACGTTTTTACGAGGAGTGATGTTTTTAAAAGCCATTTTATTCAACTAATTATCGAATGACAGGTCGAAAAAAACACGTGGGGGCATTTGCAAGTGTTTGAACTACTCAAAACTGATGTTATCTCAAAAATCCAGATATGAAATTTTCCCAACTTTTTGACCCGTGTCTTGCCTTAAACCGTTTCGATAAAAAATGAATCACTGCTTGAACCATAGTTGGTATTATCGTCCATCATCTTCGCAATAGAGAACGCCCTCCAAAAAATGAGTGAAAAAGCGGAAGTAGTGCAGTAATTTCCTTCAGTCCCTTGAGAGCTTCTCGCCAGAGTTTCCTCCCTTGATATTGAAGAGGTGAATCACCAGTGGTTACAAGCGGCATAGGATTTAGCCTCAGGATCTGTTAGGAGCGGTACAGGATGTGGTATGAAAATGGTCAGAATGTCATACTCTGGGGATTTAGACTTATGAGCATTTTTGAGTTGTTTCAACCCTCTGCAATGTAAATCCAATAGTCTCTCTACTTAACCCTCTGCGCACCGTCGGCGGTCATAACCGCCGAAGTAGTTACCTCCCCTCACAGCCGTCGGCGGTTATAGTCGACAAACTGATAGGCATGTTTGAATCTGGCGCTGTTTGCTATGAATCTTGGGATTGTGAGAGCTCTCTACGCATGGAGACTGCACAGAAGAGCCTCGCTTTCATAATAATAGTCGCCATATTGTTTCACTGCACGTGCGCGAATTTAGATCGAATTTTTAAGTTACTGATCGAGGTAGACACGCTGCCGCTCGATTTCGATCGCGCACGCTGGCCCAGAAATGACTCAGCTCGATCCTGATGAAGAGCGAATCTTCGAAATATTGTTCGATTCGGACTCGGAAGAAGAATTCCATGGCTTCACAGAGGAAGATTTGGTCGAGTTTGCCGCAGACAGTGACTCCGATGACAAAATCGAAGTTGAACCAGCGCAGTCTAAGATTCCGTCTGCGTGTGACCACTCTTGGTTGCTGTGGCAAACTCAACCAAATCTTCCTCTGTGAAGCCATGGAATTCTTCTTCCGAGTCAGAATCGAACAATATTTCTAAGATTCGCTCTTCATCAGAATCAAACTCAATCATTTCTGAGCCAGCGTGCGCAATTGAAATCGCGCAACAACGTGTCTACCTCGATCGGTAACTTCTAAATTCGCGCATGGACTCTCCTCAACATGTGCCCGATGAGGTATCTAAATCGGATGCTTTTTATCTCTATTTCAACTAATAAAGTCGTTGACTTGATGATCGACAAAACGAATCGCTACGCTGGTCAAGTGAGGGTGAAGAAAGGAAGCGATGCGGGAATTTATTCTCGAGTGAGTCAGTGGCAGCCTGTCACTCGACACGTTTTTTAATTTGTGTTGTCTCAGTTTATTTTTAAATCATATTGTATTGCATGGACATAAATTTCAGTGTGTCTATCAGAGAGAGCATTCAATTTTCCATCTTTCCTCCAAAAAGTTTGCCTCTATAGCAAATAATAAAATAATTGTATATTTTTAAACAGAAGAGGGGTCTCGGTTTTGGGGCACGTCCAGAAAATAACTGGCTGCAGGGAGTAAAATCCGTGAAAAATTAATGGCGTCCAGAGGGTTAAAACATGCTAGAAAAGGTTAAAGTGCAAAGGAAGAACCTTACGCCTCTGATAATTTTTGCTGGCGTGATTGGAAATAAATAAAAGATGGAATAAGCAAGTTTTCCCAGCTTTTTTATCCCAACGTTTTCTCATAAACTACTTTTTGACTCACATGCGAAGCAAAAGTGAGTCTATGTACTCACCCGTTTCGTCCGTCCGGGCGTCCGAAAACTTTAACGTTGGATTTTTTTCGGAGACTATTAAGGCCAGACATGGCAGCTAATGTTGGACCAAGTTTGCTGTCATTTGTTTTGTATCTCTTTTTAGTCAACAAATGTATACTGATGTAGGAGCTAAAAATGATAATGCCTGATAATATATGTCATCAGTTTCCATGGCAACGATCCAAAATGGCCGCCAAACAAAAAACATCAAAAGCCTATAACTTGTATTCTATCAAACTGATTCCAATTTTGTTTCTTGCAATTGGTTTAATTCCTCAATGATCCCATATTTACGTTGTTTCAATGCATTTGGATGGTTATGGATTTTTGACTCACATGCGAAGCAAAAGTGAGTCTATGTACTCACCCGTGTCGTCCGTCCGGGCGCCCGGGCGTCCGTGAAAAACTTTAACGTTGGATTTTTCTCGGAGACTATTAAGTCTATCAACACCCAATTTGGCATGATGGTGTATGATGACAAGGCCTAAAAAAAAATACATAGTGACTTGTCCTTGCTTCAAGGTCAAGGTCGCAGGGGCCATAAATGTTGTCTAAAAAACAATTTTTCACATTTTCTCAATTTTCTCTAAAGTTTTTGAGATTGGATACCTCACCTATATATGGTATATAGGGCAAAGTAAGCCCTATCTTTTGATACCAGTTTGGTTGACCTTGCTTCAAGGTCAAGGTCACAGGAGCTCTTCAAAGTTGGATTGTATACATATTTTGAAGTGACCTTGACCCTGAACTATGGAAGATAACTGTTTCAAACTTAATAATTATGTGGGGCACATGTTATACTTTCATCATGAGACACATTTGGTCACATATCATCAAGGTCAAGGTCACTTTGACCCTTATGAAATGTGACCAAAATGGGGTAGTGAACCACTAAAAGTGACCATATCTCATGGTAGAAAGTGCCAATAAGCACCATTGTGCTTCATATGTCTTGAATTAACAGCTTGTGTTGCATGACCTTTGATGACCTTGACCTTGGGTCAAGGTCACATGTATTTTGTAGGAAAAATTTGTAAAGCATTTGTTAGTGTATGATGTCATTGGTAGGTTTAGTTGTTTTACCTTGACCTTGAAGGTCACCTGAAGGTCAAGGTCATATAAAGGTCAAGGTCAAGCATGTGAGTCGTATGGGCTTTGCCCTTCTTGTTATTTATTTATTTTTATAAAAAGGCCTACACGGGTGTGTGTTTTAACTGCCTGATTATGATTTATGAAGAAACTACATGGTTTAAGTCAATGAGCAAACGTAATTATCTTCAAAAATATCCAAACTAGCAGTGTGCCAAAGTAGAAGTATTTATCTTCAAAACTTACTGAGCCTTAGGGATTTGAAGGCACCAAGACGCACACAAAGCACAAAACGCAGAAAAAGGGGAAGAAAGAAGGCTAAAACAACACTTACAGATTGATGGTCCCTGCTCCATGCAGACAGCAAAATCCAGTGTGATTTTTGACTCACATGCGAAGCAAAAGTGAGTCTATGTACTGAGCCGTGTCGTCCGTCCGTCCGGGCGTTAAAAACTTAAACGTTGGATTTTTCTCGGAGACTATTAAGTCTATCAACACCAAATGTGGCATGATGGTGTATGATGACAAGGCCTCAAAAAACATACACAGTGACTTGACCTTGCTTCAAGGTCAAGGTCACAGGAGCCATAAATGTGGTCTCAAAAACAGTCATTTTTCACATTTTCCCAATTTTCTCCCACGTTATTGAGAATGGCGACCTTAGCTACAAGTGGTATATAGGTCAAAGCAAGCCCTATCTTTTGATACCAGTTTGGTTGACCTTGCTTCAAGGTCAAGGTCACAGGAGCTCTTCAAAGTTGGATTGTAAACATATTTTGAAGTGACCTTGACCCTGAACTATGGAAGATAACTGTTTCAAACTTAATAATTATGTGGGGCACATGTTATACTTTCATCATGAGACACATTTGATCACATATCATCAAGGTCAAGGTCACTTTGACCCTTATGAAATGTGACCAAAATGGGGTAGTGAACCACTAAAAGTGACTATATCTCATGGTAGAAAGTGCCAATAAGCACCATTGTGCTTCCTATGTCTTGAATGAACAGCTTTGTGTTGCATGACCTTGGATGACCTTGACCTTGGGTCAAGGTCACATGTATTTTGGTAGGGAAAATGTGTAAAGCATTTCTTTGTGTATGATGTCATTGGTAGGTTTAGTTGTTTGACCTTGAAGGTCATCTGAAGGTCAAGGTCATATAAAGGTCAAGGTCAAGCATGTGAGTCGTATGGGCTTTGCCCTTCTTGTTCACAAGTATACATATGCAGCACACAGAAGTAAAAATATTCCATTTGAAGTCACATTGATGAAATATATTTCACCTAATAATATATACGTTATTGCTGAGAGCAACCGGCGAACTCGAAGTTCGACTCGAAGCCGATATTCGTAACACTGACTTATTCAACCCTTCAGTCTTGGCCTTTTTTTACAAGTATACATATGCAGCACACAGAAGTAAAAATATTCCATTTGAAGTCACATTGATGAAATATATTTCACCTAATAATATATATGTTATTGCAGAGAGCAACCGGCGAACTCGAAGTTCGACTCGAAGCCGATATTCGTAACACTGACTCATTCAACCCTTCAGTCTTGGCCTTTTTAGCAGCAGCTGCTTGCTTTGCTTGCAGGCGACGCTTTTGTTTCTGTGGACGAGGCATTCTCTTTGCTCAACACAATTGTAACAGTAATCAATTTCGAGAAATAGCCTTGAAATATGATGAACAGTCAAAAGTCGCGTGGAACAATGCAGCCATATTGTTTACAACCGCGGTGCATTGTGGGCAGGCCGAGTGAATCGACGAGGTGTTTGCTGTGCTCTGATTGGCTAAACTTTGACCCAGACGCTTACGCTATCAATGAAATAGTAATGCGTAGCCTTATATGGAAATCTATCGCAAACATTGCCGCTCATTCAAATGCTGGTGACCAATCGCAGTGAAGTCTATTTTTGTCGACAGTGCAGGGCAACACAGCTTCGAAACGTGAGCTATCTGGTGGTACCAAACATCGCATATTTCCCAAAGCGTTGCTATGCGTTTGAGGGCTTTAAAAATGGCCATGTTTCAGAATCCTTAGCATAAATATCCAAGCCCACGCTTTTGTAATAATGTTTTAATGACTTTTGCCAATTTTTTTTTTACAAGATGTTATTGTTGGAGTCGATAGATTAGATGTTGAGGAAGCAAATTCTGCAAAAATCCGAAAATCACTTTTTTGGTCTAAAACAGCTGCCGTGTCTGGCCTTAACTCTTCTCGTCCCATTCGCCGCACTGTGCGCCAAAGCGCATTCAGTTGCCTCCCACCCGCCGCACGCGGCGCCAAAGCTACTTCGCTTTGTTTCTTTGTATAATCCACACTTTCTTGTGTTCCCTATCGGACCCAATGTGGTTTTAGAGCAGTAGAGAGCTCTCCCACAACGTTAGATGAACGTCTAACGCAGAGCGTGAGGTTTAATGCAACTTTTGTGGACCGATTGTGATTGTTTTGATCGAAATGTCTGAGAACATCCCGGAAGTTCTGCATCGCTCTGCACTAAAGCTTTTTTGCTTCGTTTCTTTGTATAATCCACACTTTATCCCTCCAGGTTTACTGGAGGTCCTACAGACTTTATCTGTCTGTGTGTCTGTCTGTGTGTGTGTGTGTCTGTCCAGACTCCACGACTGATTTCTCAAAAACTACTGGACGGATTTCCTTGAGATTTTGCACACTAACTGGAAGTTAGGTCCGATTGAATGTATCAAATTTTCAGAATCGAGGCTTGAAGAGAAAGTGGTTTTTTAAGGTCGTATAATCGAAGCACCTCTCTAAAAATTATTGAAATGACAATTGACGGAATAGCCAAATTTGACGTCATCAATAGCGTGACGTCATTTGCATGTAAGATCTGAAATTCAGTCCCACTTAGAAGCTGATATCTCAAAAACTGCCTCCCTCAAAGGTCAATTGACGGAATAGCGAAATTCCACTCCACAGCCACGCCCTTTCTCGCTGAAGCTCGCGTGATAAACACATGCAGGCGGCAAAATGGTTTTCAGTTTCACGGGAACTAGTTGCGTTGTATTGCGGACAGCATTTGAGTCTCATTTTTGCCAGACAGTGAGAAGATATCTCAGACTGTGATAGACAGGGGTATGAATACATACTACACATGTTATTTAGACGAAATTAAGATCTGACACTGTCACAAAAGTTCGCCATTCACTAGGGGACTAACTTTCAAACTTTGTCCGATTATTACGACCGTAAGATAGCAGTAATTTGACATTCGGCGTCACCGTGTCATGTGACGGTGATAAGTTTCGTCTGCAACTCGCACTTACGTTATGGTCGAAGTAGATTGATGTTTACTTCGTCCGCTGAAAGCTGTCAAGACTAATGCTCGAATGAATGAAGTATGATTTCCTAATTTTTCCGGATTAATACAAATGTATATCAAATACATCAGTTCAATTTAATTGAGTCAATTAATCGAGTACATGTCCACTAGGTGAAAAATGTGTTGAGTGGAATGCAAGTCAGAAAAGTTACACTTGCAGTCTAAACAACAAAATGAATACAGTGTTTGTATTGAAAAATCAGGTCAATCTTTTCGTCGTTTGGTTCTACGACAAGAGTATGAAATCTTGTTTCCAGCGAGATTAGGAGCTTCTGCAAACATGGCTGACAACGGTCAGAATGGTTGTAGTTGCTTGGTTTTTTCCTTGTCAAAACTTGTTATACCGTCAGATTGTAACCACCATCAGATTTTCTGCAACTTTTCGAAGCGAATCTAGCCTAAAAACCTACCAGTTATGCATCGTGTTAACAGGATTGACTCGTTGCTTGTAGAACGACCGTACTCGGTATCAGTACCACACACGGTGTGTGCGTGAATGAGTACGAATGCACATGTCTGGTGTGAACATCTATAAAGTATAATACACTTCCTCCTCTGTGTGACTGTGTGAGTGTTAATTCAGCGTCTATGACATGCCAAAGGAAAACAAAACGTGTCATAATAGGAGCTTTACTGAACCTATCCATCATGTTTTAAATATATGGTCGATTGTTCCTGGGCCAATAGCTTAGAAATAGATTTACATGCTTTACCAACACTCCGTCATAGCAATTCTCTAATGGCTCAGCTGGTAGAGCGTTCGACTCTTGGTCATGCATGACCAGGTTTGATTCTGCGCTGAAACTTTTTTTTCTTCTCTTTTCGAGAGGTTGTGGGTTCGAACTCGACCTGGGTTTTTGTGTTTTTATGTGTGTGTGTGTTTTCCCCCTCTTTTCTCGAGAGGTTGCGGGTTCAAACCCCATCTTTTTTGACTCACATGCGAAGCAAAAGTGAGTCTATGTACTGAGCCGTGTCGTCCGTCCGTCCGTCCGGGCGGGCGTCCGTCCGTCCGTCCGTCCGTAAAAAACTTAAACGTTGGATTTTTCTCGGAGACTATTAAGTCTATCAACACCAAATGTGGCATGATGGTGTATGATGACAAGGCCTCAAAAAACATACATAGTGACTTGACCTTGCTTCAAGGTCAAGGTCACAGGAGCCATAAATGTTGTCTCAAAAACAGTCATTTTTCACATTTTTCCAATTTTCTCCCACGTTATTGAGAATGGCGACCTTAGCTACAAGTGGTATATAGGTCAAAGCAAGCCCTATCTTTTGATACCAGTTTGGTTGACCTTGCTTCAAGGTCAAGGTCACAGGAGCTCTTCAAAGTTGGATTGTATACATATTTTGAAGTGACCTTGACCCTGAACTATGGAAGATAACTGTTTCAAACTTAATAATTATGTGGGGCACATGTTATACTTTCATCATGAGACACATTTGGTCACATATCATCAAGGTCAAGGTCACTTTGACCCTTATGAAATGTGACCAAAATGGGGTAGTGAACCACTAAAAGTGACCATATCTCGTGGTAGAAAGTGCCAATAAGCACCATTGTGCTTCCTATGTCTTGAATTAACAGCTTTGTGTTGCATGACCTTGGATGACCTTGACCTTGGGTCAAGGTCACATGTATTTTGGTAGGAAAAATGTGTAAAGCATTTCTTTGTGTATGATGTCATTGGTAGGTTTAGTTGTTTGATCTTGACCTTGAAGGTCACCTGAAGGTCAAGGTCATATAAAGGTCAAGGTCAAGCATGTGAGTCGTATGGGCTTTGCCCTTCTTGTTTTGTTAATTTCTCATCTTATACTTCAACTGTTGTCAAAATAATGCACAGTTCACTTCAAATCACAATGCACTAAAAGACAATGAAAGTAAGAGACAGAGCAACATAAAAATTAAAAAAATTATGAGAAATCTTCATTTTTAGCAAACTTGTGCTTGTTTTATATTTCGACCAATCAGAACACATTTAATTAATTATGCAAATTCGTGTAATCACAATTTACATATTTTTTCATTTATTTTCATGGATGGAATTATTGTACATTGATAAAATGCCAGTAATATGCCAGGATACTGCATATTATTTTGTGTCCTTTCAAGAAATTTGAAACAAGCATAAAATTTATGCAAAGTTTATGCAAATTAGCAAATAGTAATTTAGTTATGTCATTTTTGATGGTGCCATTGGATTTGGTTGAATTTTTTCCATGGGTGTGTGAATTTTTATTAATATACTCCAATAAATGTAAGAATGACACTAAGAAATGTATTATTTCCTTGTTTCAACCGGTGCCATCCCAAATCTGGGGGTCTTCACAAATCCTACTAAATATTTTTGGCCTTCGAATTACCATAACTTTGGTTCTAATTAACCGATTTCCAAAATTCAAATTGCATTGTGATTAGATCAATGAGTACTATCACCATAACTTGAAGTTATAATCATTTGGTACATTTGAAAAAAAGGTCGGGCATTGCTACAATAAGCACCATTGTGCTTCCTATGTCTTGAATTAACAGATTTGTGTTGCATGACTTTGAATGACCTTGACCTTGGGTCAAGGCCACATGTATTTTGGTAGGGAAAATGTGTAAAGCATTTTTGACTCACATGCGAAGCAAAAGTGAGTCTATGTACTGAGCCGTGTCGTCCGTCCGTCCGTCCGTCCGTCCGTCTGGGCAGGCCTGCCTACCCGTACGGAAATTCCGTATTTTGTCCGGAAATATAAAAAAATCGGCGAGCGTTCCTGAAAATACGGGAGTTTATTTTGCGTTCCGGAAATATCAAAATAAAAACTATAATAAAATAATTTCCAAAATCGTTGGCCTGTGGCTGTGCGCGAATCGTTTTCCGAAGCAGTCTACCGATGATTGCCGAATGGGTTTGTTCTGTAATGCGCAGGCGCAGCGCGCGAAAATATTTCCGAAAATTGCCGAGTGACGTCATTTTCGTACAGTGCGCAAGCGCAACGCACGAAGTGTTTTTCCGGAGAGTGCCGGTATGTGCAGTGTTTATGTGCAACAATGGCGTCCAAACGAAAGCCAAGCGATTGTGTTTCTGAATTACCGAAGAAACAGCGGAGGTCGCAGGTCTACATTCCAGCGTACACGGAGAAGTATCCATTTATAGTCCGCGGCACCACTGACTCCACTGTCAAATGTACGACTTGTGATAACTAGTTCAGCATCTCCAGTGGTGGCGCCAACGATATCGAAAGGCATGTTGAATGAAGGCCCAAAGCATGTGAAGAAAAATGAGGAGAAGAAGGTCGCAGCAGCGCAAAAACCTATCAGTGAATATTTTACACCGCCTCCTTCGAAAGTGTCCCAAATCGACATCGACGTAATTCGAGCTGAGGCGATGATGGTAGACTTGCAAGTAGAACTGAACCTCCCAATGGCGGCATTGGACAAACTGAGTGTAGGTGTAGGGGAAGACCTCCTCTTCCCACACCTCCCCATGGTTATGCTTGCCATAATGACAATCCCTCACTCATCAGCTCACTGAGCGCATTTTCTCAGTCGTGAGAAAGAACAAAACACACTTCAGAGGCAGCATGGGATCCGACACCTTGGAGGCCTTGGTGGTAGCCAAGTCCAGGCCTGGACAAGCCCTTGACAGAAACTACAGTGTCAAAGACCTGAAAGGCCTGAAAAGTGCCTACTACCAGTCTTTGTCACAGTAAACAAGCTGCAGAACTATTGTATATCTATAGTGTACATAAAATCAGGTATGTTTTGTTTTATCTTTTGGTCCCTGGTTAATGATTAAAGTTGCTTTGTTTTCTTGCACTGTCGCACGGTTTAATACTGAAATCGGAACTGAAATACGGAAATTGGAACTTGGTAATACTGAAATCGAAAAAGGAGGGTAGGCAGCCCTGCATGTGCAACAATGGCGTCAAAACGAAAGCCAAGCGATTGTGTTTCTGAATTACCGAAGAAACAGCGGAGGTCGCAGGTCTACATTCCAGCGTACACGGAGAAGTATCCATTTATAGTCCGCGGCACCACTGACTCCACTGTCAAATGTACGACTTGTGATAACCAGTTCAGCATCTCCAGTGGTGGCGCCAACGATATCGAAAGGCATGTTGAATGAAGGCCCAAAGCATGTGAAGAAAAATGAGGAGAAGAAGGTCGCAGCAGCGCAAAAACCTATCAGTGAATATTTTACACCGCCTCCTTCGAAAGTGTCCCAAATCGACATCGACGTAATTCGAGCTGAGGCGATGATGGTAGACTTGACAGTAGAACTGAACCTCCCAATGGCGGCATTGGACAAACTGAGTGTAGGTGTAGGGGAAGACCTCCTCTTCCCACACCTGCCCATGGTTATGCTT
The DNA here is from genome assembly GCA_034096865.1 of Theodoxus fluviatilis. Lineage (NCBI taxonomy): Eukaryota > Metazoa > Mollusca > Gastropoda > Cycloneritida > Neritidae > Theodoxus > Theodoxus fluviatilis. The sequence continues at coordinate 43,725 of JAWQFJ010000018.1, forward strand.
GCCATAATGACAATCCCTCACTCATCAGCTCACTGAGCGCATTTTCTCAGTCGTGAGAAAGAACAAAACACACTTCAGAGGCAGCATGCAATCCGACACCTTGGAGGCCTTGGTGGTAGCCAAGTCCAGGCCTGGACAAGCCCTTGACAGAAACTACAGTGTCAAAGACCTGAAAGGCCTGAAAAGTGCCTACTACCAGTCTTTGTCACAGTAAACAAGCTGCAGAACTATTGTATATAGTGTACATAAAATCAGGTATGTTTTGTTTTATCTTTTGGTCCCTGGTTAATGATTAAAGTTGCTTTGTTTTCTTGCACTGTCGCACGGTTTAATACTGAAATCGGAACTGAAATACGGAAATTGGAACTTGGTAATACTGAAATCGAAAAAGGAGGGTAGGCAGCCCTGGTCTGGGCGTCCGTCCGTCCGGGCGTAAAAAACTTAAACGTTGGATTTTTCTCGGAGACTATTAAGTCTATCAACACCAAATGTGGCATGATGGTGTATGATGACAAGGCCTCAAAAAACATACACAGTGACTTGACCTTGCTTCAAGGTCAAGGTCACAGGAGCCATAAATGTGGTCTCAAAAAGTCATTTTTCACATTTTCCCAATTTTCTCCCACGTTATTGAGAATGGCGACCTTAGCTACAAGTGGTATATAGGTCAAAGCAAGCCCTATCTTTTGATACCAGTTTGGTTGACCTTGCTTCAAGGTCAAGGTCACAGGAGCTCTTCAAAGTTGGATTGTATACATATTTTGAAGTGACCTTGACCCTGAACTATGGAAGATAACTGTTTCAAACTTAATAAATATGTGGGGCACATGTTATACTTTCATCATGAGACACATTTGTTCACATATCATCAAGGTCAAGGTCACTTTGACCCTTATGAAATGTGACCAAAATGGGGTAGTGAACCACTAAAAGTGACTATATCTCATGGTAGAAGTGCCAATAAGCACCATTGTGCTTCCTATGTCTTGAATTAACAGCTTTGTGTTGCATGACCTTGGATGACCTTGACCTTGGGTCAAGGTCACATGTATTTTGGTAGGAAAAATGTGTAAAGCATTTCTTTGTGTATGATGTCATTGGTAGGTTTAGTTGTTTGACCTTGACCTTGAAGGTCACCTGAAGGTCAAGGTCATATAAAGGTCAAGGTCAAGCATGTGAGTCGTATGGGCTTTGCCCTTCTTGTTTAGTTTAGTGTATGATGTCATTGCTAGGTGTAGTTGATTGGCCTTGACCTTGAAGGTCACCTGAAGGTCAAGGTCATGTAAAGGTCAAGGTCAAGCATGTGAGTCGTATGGGCTTTGCCCTTCTTGTTTTCGTTTCATGATAGAGACTCGTTCTTTATGCTTTGTTAAAGTCAGACAACTCTTCCCCTAAACATTGTCAGATGTAAACATTGAGTTTAACTCTGTCAACATCAGAATAAAAGTCACGTTAGCAGACAATCGGGAAAATATCCACTATCGCACCTTTGTGCATTATAAGGAGGAATGTATGCCGAATACGATGGATACAAAAGTAAAGCAGTAAAGGGCGTGCAAAATTTACACCAGCTCGTGGAAATCGAGGTCACCTTTGTTTACAATAGCGAGCGATTTGGCTTGTGCGCTCAATCACCATCAGCATCAAAGTCACGTTTGCAGACAATCGGAAACATAAACTCTAGCATCTTTGCATGCACAGAAAGAGGAATTAAGGCTAAATGCGATGGATGCCAAGCTAATCCCGTAAAGGTTGCGAAAACCTTATGATACTCAATTTAGACTAGGAAAACCTGTTGATGTCAAGGTTGCCTTGGCTTGATTACTATAGCGACTAGAATGGCGTGCTTGTGCGCGTGATCCACATCAGAATGAAAATAGCGTTTGCGGACAATCAGTATCATATACACAAGCATCTTTGCATGCAGTTGAAAGAGGAATTTATGCTGATTGCAGTAAATACAAATATACTTTGTCATGCGAACATCGTGCAAGCCAATCAAAGCAGACAACCATTGATTGTGGATACACCTCTGCATAATGATAAGCCCAGTGGAGTCAACCATGCCATCCAAAGACTACCGCAGAATCTGAATCATTTTTGAACAGAATAGAGAGTTTTTTCGATGACTTAGAAAACTGATATCTTTTAGGGTATTTTGTAGCAGGATGAATCAAAGTTTGCATGGCAAACGCCTGAATTGATGTTTTTTCTTCCAGAAGTGGAAGCTTGTGCAATAACTGATTTGTGGATGTGGGAGAGCTTGATGATCGAACTGCTTTTTTTACTCACATGCGAAGCAAAAGTGAGTCTATGTACTCACCCTTTTCGTCCGTCCGGGCGTCCAGGCGTCTGTAAAAAAACTTTAACGTTGGATTTTTCTCAGAGACTATTTAAAGTCTATCAACACCCAATTTGGCATGATGGTGTAGGATGACAAGGCGTACAAAAACATAAATAGTGACTTGACCTTGCTTCAAGGTCAAGGTCGCAGGGGCCGTAAATGTTGTCTAATAACCAGCCATTTTTAACATTTTCCCAATTTTCTCTGAAATTTTTGAGATTGGATACCTGGGGTCGGTTGCATAAGCGAACTTAAAATTGGCGCTTAAATCTCCTTGCTTAACCGTTAAGTTTACTTAGTTAAGTTCGGTTCTTGAGCAAATCGACATAGGGTTGCACAAGTCGACTTAGTCGCTCGCTTAGCTAAGATTTAGGTCAAGTGTGACGTGTGAGTCTATTTTTACCTTCGGCAAGGTCAAATCGTAAACCATCCAATCAGAATTCGCCAAAATATTCTCCGCTCGAGAAGCGAAAGGAAAAATGGAGGACAGCAAGAAGAAAACACGAACAGCAAACTGGCGGGATGTGGAAATAAGAGCCTTGTTAGGTCTTGTTGACCAGCATAAAGAGAGACTGTTTCAGTCTTTTTCTTCTACCTGGACATCGCAGAAGAAGAATAAGCTCTGGGATGAAATCTGCAACCACATTAATGCCAGAGGAGAAATGCAGCGGACAAGATTAGATTTTTGGTCTTTGTGGGCTGTACATTGTATCAGAAAGCAAAAATGTGTTGGAAATCACTACAAGACAAACAACATGTAAAAAAAATAATAATAATTTTTAACAAAAAATTATGCACGGTCAGGTAACCATAATCACAGATTGGAGTAATTTCTTGGTTTCTGAGTGTGTGTGTGGTTTTTTAGTTCCCAAGTGTATGTGTGTACCTGTCTAGTTCAATTATCTCGAGAACGGTGCAAGATATCACCAAAATCGATACATGGGTACCTTAAGATGATTCCCCAGGTATTTTTTTTTCTATTTTCATCTAACTAAAAAAATGCGCTCATGGCGCTTGTCTAACGGATTTTTCCTTATATATTTAGTGTTACGTTTATGTCCCACCATAACTCAGGAACGAAACAAGATATCGCCACACAAATTTGCATGCAGGTACCTTACAACATTCTCCAAGACTGTAAATTCATTTTTCTCTAACTAAAAATATATAATGCTCATGGCGCTTGTTCATTTTTTTCCTTATGTTCAGTATTCAGTTTTGCTCCAGGTAAAACTAAACATAAGAAATACAATAAAAGATAACGATGGTATGGACAGTTTGTTATGACAAGATCTGCGTCACACACAAGCTGAACATTAATGGAATGTTTGCCTTTGCGATTCACGTAGACAACTTCGTTCAATGTTGGGCGCAGAATCTTCACGTGGGTGCAGTCAATGCAACCCACAACATTGGGAAAATTAGCCATCTGGTAGAATTTCTCGATGGTCTTGGTGACCTCGTTTCTCCTTGGTAGCCGCACATACTCGTTGATGCGTGAAGAAAGGGCTCTAGACACGCGCTCGATGACTCTGCTCACAGTCGATTTGTCGATGCCAAAAATGTCGCCGACCACGATCTGAAAGCAGCCACATGCGTAAAAACGAAGGGCTACCATCACTTGCAGCAGAGCAGGCAGGGAACCGAGGCGCGTGAATGGTCTATCAATGTCTCCTTGCACAACATCCACAAGATCGATGATATCTTGCCTTCTAAATCGATAGCGCGCATACAGATCTATGTCGTCGTACAGTTCAAATGGATGGGTGCGATCACGAAAAACTCTTTCTCGGCGCAATTGTCGGCGAAGAGCCAGTCTGTAAACAAGGCGATTGGCAGCCATGTTTGCAGACAAAGTTACGTGGAGTCTCGCGAGACTGACGTTAAGTGTGAAATCTCAGCTAAGTGCAGCTTTATGCCAGCCGGGGAGGTGGCATAAAGTTAAGTCTAAGTTTCCTTGCTTAGCGAAGATAAGATTGCTCATGCAACCCAAATTTCTCTATCTTAGCGCTAAGTTTGCTTACTTAGAGTTAAGTGTCCTTAGCGGCAAGTTAAGTACGCTCATGCAACCGACCCCTGGCCTATACATGGTGTATAGGGCAAAGTAATCCCTATCTTTTGATACCAGTTTGATTGACCTTGCTTTTAGGTCAAGGTCACAGGAGGTCTTTAAAGTTGAATTGTATACATATTTTGAAGTGACCTTGACCCTGAACTATGGAAGATAACTCTTCCAAACTTCATAACATTGTAGTACACATGTTATACTTTCATACTAGGTCACCAGTGTCGGCCGTCTGGGCGTCCGAGCGGCCGTCCGGGTGGCCGGGCGGCCGGGTGTCCTGTCGTCCGTTAAAAACTTTAACGTTGGATTTTTCTCAAAGACTATTAAGTCTATCAACACCCAATTTGGCATGATGGTGTAGGATGACAAGGCATACAAAAACATACATAGTGACTTGACCTTGTTTCAAGGTCAAGGTCACAGGAGGTCTTTAAAGTAGAATTGTATACATATATTGAAGTGACCTTGACCCTGAACTATGGAAGATAACTCTTCCAAACTTCATAACATTGTAGTACACATGTTATACTTTCATACTAGGTCACCAGTGTCGGCCGTCTGGGCGTCCGGGCGTCCGTCCGGGTGGCCGGGAGGCCGGGCGTCCTGTCGTCCGTTAAAAACTTTAACGTTGGATTTTTCTCGGAGACTATTAAGTCCTATCAACACCCAATTTGGCATGATGGTGTAGGATGACAAGGCGTACAAAAACATACATAGTGACTTGACCTTGTTTCAAGGTCAAGGTCACAGGAGCTCTTTAAAGTTGGATTGTATACATATTTTGAAGTGACCTTGACCCCGAACTATGGAAGATAACTCTTCCAAACTTCATAACATTGTAGTACACATGTTATACTTTCATACTAGGTCACCCGTGACGTCCGTCTGGGTGTCCGGGCGTCTGGGCGTCCGGTCATCCGGGCATCCCGCCGTCCGTAAAAAACTTTAACGTTGGATTTTTCTCGGAGACTATTAAGTCTATCAACACCCAATTTGGCATGATGGTGTATGATGACAAGGCGTCAAAAAACATACATAGTGACTTGACCTTGCTTCAAGGTCAAGGTGGCAGGGGCCATAAATGTTGTCTAAAAAACAGCCATTTTTCACATTTTCCCCATTTTCTCTGAAGTTTTTGAGATTGGATACCTGACCTCCAAATGGTGTATAGGGCAAAGTAATCCCTATCTTTTGATACCAGTTTGATTGACCTTGCTTCAAGGTCAAGGTCACAGGAGCTCTTTAAAGTTGGGTGTATACATATTTTGAAGTGACCTTGACCCTGAACTATGGAAGATAACTGTTTCAAACTAAATAATTATGTGGGGAACATTTTATACTTTATCATGAGACACATTTGGTCACTTATCATCAAGGTGAAGGTCACTTTGATCCTTATGAAATGTGACCAAAATGGGGTAGTGAACCACTAAAAGTGACCATATCTCATGGTAGAAAGTGCCAATAAACACCATTGTGCTTCCTATGTCTTGAATTAACAGCTTTGTGTTGCATGACCTTGGATGACCTTGACCTTGGGTCAAGGTCACATGTATTTTGTAGGGAAAATGTGTAAAGCATTTCTTAGTGTATGATGTCATTGGTAGGTTTAGTTGGTTGACCTTGAAGGTCACCTGAAGGTCAAGATCATGTAAAGGTCAAGGTCACGGGGTTCGTACAGGTCATGGAAAACCTGGAAAGTCATGGAATTTGATTTTTCATTTTCCAGGCCTGGAAAGTCGTGGAATTTCAATTTCAGTCATGGAAAGTCATGGAATTTAATAAATAAAAAATCCTAGGTTACGCCATCTTTCTTGCAAAGAAACGCCACATGCTTGGTACCGACGCGTAACGCCATTTCTAGGCTTCGAGCCACTCCAACTACCATAACAAAAGGTTAGCTGCCGAAAGCACAGGAAGTAGAAATCGGAAACTAGTCTGAACCAATGAAACGCTTCAAAAGAGAAGCCTCTGTCTATCCTTTGCTCTGATTGGTCGCTTAACCCGTGCGCATCGCGTGATCCGGCTGTTGCCGAAACTAGCTTCGGCTGTTTTCGACATTAGGAACGCACGGCGTAATTAGTATCAATCAACCGAGTGCAAGAATACCGAGGAGGGATGCAAAGAAGTTTGCTACGCTGCATAAATTTGGGGAAAAGCCGAAGAAAAAAGGAAGGCAAGGGTAGACTTGTCAACAGTCTCCGGAGCGGGAAATTGGACAGCGATCGCTTCTGTTTCGATCGACACCGCACCATGTGCGAGCGACGATTCAGCAGCTACCACTCTCGAGTCGATCGAAACTACGTCTCGGCGCAGCTGTTTCGAGGTTGCTCGCCTCCTCATCGTCCGCTCAGAAACGAAGACATGGAGTGGACACAAATTTATGTACTGACTCCGGAGCTCGAGAATCGACAGTGCTTGCTTCTAGTTCTACTTCGACCGAAGATGCACCTCTCGCTAGTAGCGATTCGGCAACCTCCGCGCTCACGTTTATCAAATCTGCTTCTGGCGCAGCAGCTGATGTTGCGAAAGCAATCGCCTCCTCATCGTCAGAATCTGTCCCTACCAGTGCCAAGAAACTTCGTCGTTTCGAGAGCGAGACAAGAGAGCCAGTGGGTGATGACGAGAACGTGGTCGTCAGCATGAGCATGATGAACAAGCTTGTCTCCGTGTTCCGCTGCCGAGATTGTGACCAGCCGTTAACAGTGACCAAACATCAGTCGGCGATGTTTGGATCAGCGAGCAAGCTGAAAGTGTTCTGCTCAGCATGTGGAAACACCATTACGGCGGTCAGGACCTCACAAAAGACAGGCACTCTGCACAATGGCTACGACATCAACCGTCATCTCGTCGTTGCTGCCACCTCCATTGGGATTGGGTTCACCCAACTGAGACGATTTCTCGCTCTCATGAACATTGCCCCCACCCATGCATCTGAAGACATGGCAGCTCTACCAGAAGACGCTGCATTCAGGAGTTCATCGGGCTGCTGATAGGCACCTTTAGGAGGCAGCTGAACAGGTTCGACTGATGTACTTGCAGTTGAAAATTTGTGAGCCAACTCCAGAAGGACGTCTAGATATTGCAGTTTCCTTCGATGCCCCAAGCTGGCACAAGCGGGGGCGAACATCTCACAGTGGCATTGCAGCTGTCATTGAGAACTACAGTGGACTTGTTGTAGACTTTGTGACCCTATCAAACTACTGCCATGGCTGTGAGCTAAGACCTGAGCCAGACACAGCAGAATTCGAAGAGTGGCACAGAAACCACAAAGGGAAATGCCAGAAGAATGTGCACTGTTCTGCCCAGGCTATGGAAGTGGAAGCTGCACTGACTTTGTGGAGAAGATCAGAAGCACTCCACAATTTCAGGTACATGGAGATGCTGGGGGATGGATATGGGAAGGCCCATGCCAGAGTGAATGCTGCAGAAGTCTATGGTGAGGGGGTGCTTGTCAGCAAAATGGATTGCGTCAATCATGTGACAAAGAGAATGGGCACAGCTCTTCAAAATCTTGTGGAAAAGAGAAAGGCCCAACATGCTCCAATTGGTGGCCGGGGTAAACTGACCGACCAACGAATTGCCAAGCTCACCAGCTACTATGGCAAGGCCATCAAGGAGCACCCAGGAGACCTAGATGGCATGGTGAATGCAGTCTGAGCTTCCTTCTCCCATACCCTGTCCACAGATGATGACCCTCACCATGACAGGTGTCCTGCATCCAGTCCTGACCGAAGAACATGGTGCTTCCACAAGCGAGCACAGGAAGACGACAAGCTCCCTCCACCTCACCCCCACCCTCTTCCTATAGACATAGCTGAGGCACTTGTGCCTCTCTACAAGAGACTGGGAGATCCCCAGTTGCTTCAGAGATGCCTTGCAGGCAAAACCCAGAACTCTAATGAATGTTTCCACTCGTTGGTTTGGAGATTATGCCCCAAAGAAAGATGGGCAGGTCTCACAGTGGATTCTGCCGTTGCAATCTGCATCCAGCGATTCAATAAGGGCTCATCAGCACATCAGGATGTACTGGATGAACTAGAGTTGTTGGGGGAGTTGGCTGTGCAGAATGCAAGGAAAGAAGATGAAGAAAGGGTGAAGAAGGCAGTCAGGAAATCCACCAAGCAAGCCCAAGCAAGACGGACAAGACTGGAGGAAGCGCATCTAGCAGAGCGCCAGCGACTCATGAACCAGGACGGCAGGAGGGAGTCCTGTATTCACCTGGACTTGATTGAATACTGCCTTGTGACTCTCTCTGATTCCCTATGGAGTAATTCATTGTGACAGAACCATGCCAAACAAATATTGTATCTTCAATGAAAATGTGTTTGTCACAAATGCTTTGTTTTTCCACAGGTGATGCTTCTGGACCTGATGTATTGATACTTTGGGTTAAAATGTCAAGCTGAAAGTTTGCTATCATGATTAGAAATGAATTCCAATTTAAATAAGTCATGTTAGAACATTGTACCTATTATGGTTCAATTGCAGTGCAAGTTTACTTGTTCTCAAACTTTACAGCCATTTTTCTCAAAATTTAGTTTTTCTTTCTACGGCAGAAGTTTTGCACAAGAAATTAAAGTGACTTAGGATAAAGATAGCTTGTTGAATTTTTTACTGTACATTTCTGAATGTGTGTAGCATACAATAGGACCAATAAGAAAACCGTAGCTTGGTAACTTTCTTTTATATGTAAGCTTAATCTCATCATGCCGGGAGTGTGTTTTTGTGCTGGTAGTGCCACTTGTCACCAGACAAATTTCTAAGTGTTGATGATACATTTTTACATCCTATTGTGTAATATAGACCTTCTTCTTTGTTTACAATGATAGGTAATCATTAAGAAAATTGAATACAGGTATTTGGTAGAGTGTGCAAGATCACCCCTGTGTTATTTTCAGTGATTCTGTTATAACACACTAACAAATCAATTTGGAACAATAAAATTTGGTCTGAATATACCTTACATTGTGTATGTTTTATGCACAAAATTTCATGAACATAGCTCTTAATCTTATACTTGCTGAATAAATATTTTTTTTCTTCTATAATCCCATTTTTGAACGTAGTGTCCCCCCTTCAAGGACCTGGAGGCAGTTCTGGAACTGGGCTTTGTTATTTTGGCGCAGATCTTTCTTCAGTCATTTAAAGACATCCAGCTCAGGTTCCTGGCAAGGCCATATCTAATGGGGCTTTTATCCATAACTTTCTGCACAAGAGCCTGCGTGAGTTTGGTCGTGCGCCATACACTTTTCTCTTTAAAACGGTCATGTATCACAGTACGCTAAGTCATGGAAAATGTTATTGAAGGTCATGGAAAGTCATGGAAAAGTCATGGAATTTTGTATCTAAAAACCTGTACAAACCCTGGGTCAAGCATGTGAGTTGTATGGGCTTCTTGTTTATATTATGTAGAATATGGTTAGGTAGACATGTACGTTATAAGACTATCTCACAGAATACTTTGAAATGAAAGCTCGAGATAGACAATTGAAAGAGGGTGGACGACCTGATGTGAAGGTGGTGGCCAGTGAGAGGACAGTTTGGAAAGAGTGCATGGAGGCCTTTTGTGCCTCCTGGTGCAGAGTGAACTAAGTATTAAATACGTAGGTTATGTCCTGAATTTATCAAGCTTATTTAAGTTAATATGTGTGCAATTGTAAAAAGTACTGATTCACATTAACTTTTTTGGCTGTACTTTTAACTACTTTCGAAAGAAAATCACTCTTTGACGTTTGTCATCCCCAACTTCCAATGGTCTTGTGTATGTTTCTTAACATTTTTAAAACATCAATAAAGATGGCAGTCAGTAAAATTCAGAATTTTCCGTCAACACTCAGAAACGGCTGGGGTAGTCTGGTCAGAACTCTTTTTAAAGTAACTTAACACGCATATTATGTTCTGAAATTTACAACATCTATAGATTGAATATTAGGGCACTTAAAAATAGTTATTTTGGAGTGGTGCTGTGCTTCTGTAGCATCAAACCAGTTTTCCTAACTTTTCCTTCATGATACTTCTCAGTAAATTGGAACTTGGTCTCATTTTGGTGCACCCCTCTGGCTATGTCTCTTCTATCAGCATTGGTTGCATTTTTAATCATCCAACCAATCAGAATGAAGCTTTCCCAAGTATTTGGCAAAATATTTGCGCTGCAATGGGAGATAACAATTTTTTGCAAGTAGGAGTTATGTCCCTTGTTGGTTCATGCTACAGATGGGTTGTCGGCCAAATAAAGCTCTCTCTCTCTCTCTCTCTCTCTCTCTCTCTCTCTCTCTCTCTCTCTCTCTCTCTCTCTCTCTCTCTCTCTCTCTCTCTCTCTCTCTCTCTCTCTCTCTCTCTCTCTCTCTCTCTCTCTCTCTCTCTCTCTCTCTCTCTGTGTCTCTCTCTGTGTCTCTCTCTCCCTCCCTCCCTCCCTCCCATACTGTCCCTGCCACTTTTTCACCTGTACCTTTTCTGTCATCATCTGCTGTTCTCCTTCTTCACTTCCTAGTCTTCCTCATTTTCCTACTCCATCTCCTGCTTTTCCTGACCTGCTTCTCCTCTTCTCAACTGTCTACTTCTTCTCTTTCTTCTGCTCTTCCTGCTTCCTCTCTTCCTGCTTCCTCTCTTCCTGCTTCCTCTCTTCCTGCTTCCTCTCTTCCTGCTTCCTCTCTTCCTGCTTCCTCTCTTCCTGCTCCACCTGCTTTTTCTGATCCTGCTTCTCCTTGGCCTTCTCTCTCTCTCTCTCTCTCTCTCTCTCTCTCTCTCTCTCTCTCTCTCTCTCTCTCTCTCTCTCTCTCTCTCTCTCTCTCTCTCTCTCTCTCTCTCTCTCTCTCTCACACACACACACACACACACACACACACACATCCTGCCCCTCATGCTCCTTTCACATAAGTATTGCATGCTCCTTTCATTTTCCACTTTCACCTGCTGCTGCTTATGCTTTTCTGCTTGTCTTGTTCTTCAAATCTCATTTTTCTCAGGCTGCTTTCCGTTTGTGCAAGTGCTAATGGCTTTTCTGTGTTCTGTGTGCCTAGGCTTGCTGGGGCCTGCCCCCACCCTGCCCATGAGTCCCATCATGACTGCACCCCTGCAGCTGGGCCTCATCACCCTGGTTGCCCTCATCCTGCAGGCCCAGGAGAAGAAGCAGGTAGGCATCACTAATTGGTTGGATGTTTGTATGTATTCCTTATATTTCACAAACATTTCATGCTGCTTGGGCATGCTCTTTATGCGATATTTATTGGTCATAGCCGGATGTCTTGCTTTTAGTTTTGCCTTGGACTGACAACTAAATGGACAACCATAATAAGAGATGGAAAGATAGACAGTTGATGCACAGACCGACCCACAGAGTGGTAGAAAAGGACTGAAGGATTGCTGAGGGATGGAAAGAACATACAAGTTCTCTTGTATACTAGCACTTGCACTAACAAACACGCAGATGGACAGAGATTGACAGGAAGGTGCATAGGTTGATGAAAATGCAAAAAATTCGCATACACATGCGCGCACATGCACATACGCATGCACGCGCGCGCACGTGCACGCGCGCACACACACACACACACACACACACACACACACACACACACACACACACACACACACACACAGGTATTTGTTGCAATTTAAAGAGTTAATACTAGCTGTTGATGACCACTTGGCTAGCCACTAGTGTGCACAGTGTCTGATCCTACACTTGGCCATTGTTTTGAGTTATGTGCAATAATTTCTGCCTGTTTCATGCATTGATTTGCCAGACTGAGTGTTTATGCAGATTTTTCATTCACAGTTCAAGGGACCCTTTGCCAAAGAACTCAATCTTCTCATGGGCTACCAAAACCAGGTAAGCTGCTTTGACTTTCATTCCTGTGACGTGGGATTAGTACCATTACTACGTTTGCTTTTATGACTTATTTACATAAATAAGGGATATCTTTTTCAGTGCATTGATTTGATGCTCAGCAATGTGCATTGAAAAGCAGCTGAAAACACCCCTTTTCCTAAGAATGTGATTTACATTCAACACCCCATCAGAGTAAAAACAGCATCTTAAAAATGTACACACATATGCACATACATTCCTTGTTTGACCTGTTTGAATGGGATTAGTTGTAATTCAATTTTATATTGACATTCTGTATTGTGTGTCATTGCTGATATGTAAATGAATGAGAATGCCTGTTCTTACAGCTGCAGCCAAACTAAACATAAACCACTTGTTTGTGCAGGAGGCAGGTCAGGGTGGAAAGCCCTCTCTGCTGGGTGACCCCATGGTGGCCCAGGCCCACATGTTCCTCAACAACCTGCATGAGAACCTCAAGGGTAGTGCCCTAGGTGAGGGCGAGAAGGAAAAGCAGCCCTTTGATCCCACTGGCAAGTCTGCCATGCAGCTTCTGGCCCTTCGGTCAGAGCAGCTCAACCTCAACAGCCTCATCAAGCTTGGCAATGTGATGACCACCATGCAGGCCACAGCTGCACTTCAGAGTGCCAGCAGCAACGGTCTCCTGGAGTCTGGTCCTGGCTCCCAGGGCCCACGGCCATCCCTGCTTGGGGCCGGGACTGGAGGTGTAGGCCCTAACCAGCCTCTCCTTGGTGGAGGGGGCAGTGGGAGCCAGGGGCTGCTTGGCTCTGGTGGTGGTCCATCCCTCTTGGGTGGCAGTGGCAATTCAGCCCTGCTTGGTGGAGGAGGTGGTCAGTCTCTCCTTGGTGGGGGCAACAAGCCTCTGCTTGGTGGTAGTGGAGGTGCTTCTATGCTGGGCAGCAATGGCAGTGGCACTGGTGGGAACCAGTCGTTGCTGGGAGGCAGCGGGGGTCCAGGAGGTGGTCTTTTGGGGATGGGTCCTGGAGGTCCCAGTGGTCTGCTGGGTGCTGGAGGCCCCAATAGTGGACCAGGGCCCCGCATGGGAGGACCAGCCAGTGCAGGCGATGGGTTGCTGGGGCCAGGCAAGCCCAGACCCCCTGGTTTCGGGCTCCTGGGAAGTGGGGGCCCCCAGGGGCCAGGAATGGGGGCAGGAGGAGGAGGCCTGGGAGGACTTTTGGGGTCTCTGGCAGCTGCAGGAAACAAGCCCAACTCCCTCCTTGGCAACAAGCCTAACCAACCTGGGGGTCCTGGTCCCATGATGGGAAACAAGCCTACACCCCTCATGGGGAACAAACCTAACCCCATGATGGGTCTGGGCAACAGTGGAGGTCCTGGTGGTGGGGGTCTGCTCCCCCTGCCAATGGGAGGCAATAACAGCAATACAGGAGGCACTAATATGGGCAACAAGAACAGTCTCCTGGGTGAGCCCCCTGAGGATAAGAGCCCAGCTGCCATGCTAATGAAGTCTCTACATGGCCTCATCGTACAGCAATTGCAGGGCCGGGCACCAGAAGTGAACCAGGGCAACCAGGGAGCTGGCGGTGGCACTGGGGCTGGAGTGCAAGGAGGTATGGGCCAGGGCAATTCCGGCTTCAACTTTGGTGGTATGATGATGGGGGGAGGCAACCAGGGCTTGAGTGGAGCGGGAGGTCAGGCAAGCCAACGCCAGACCTCGCTGCTGGGGGAGCCTCCCAGCTACCAGTCCACCAACAAGGACATGGTTGGAGGAAGCTCCTTTGATCAAGGCTACTGGGGCCAGCCCCCCAAGAGCACAGCTGTTGGGAAAACTGGCCAATTCAACACAAGTGGCAGCATGGGCACCTTCGGCAGCAGCAGTGGCCTAGGCACTGGCTCTGGTGCTATGGGTGCTGGCACTAGCGGCAACATGGGAGGCAGCGGCTACAGTGGTTATGATGACTACTCGGTAAGCTATCTCTGTCATGTCTGTCTTGTCTTGTGTTTTGTCTTTGCATGCCTGCCTGTCTGTCCGTTTGTCTGTCCATCCATCTGTCCATCTGTCCATCTGTCTGTGTGTTTGTCTGTCTGTCTGTCTGTCTGTCTGTCTGTCTGTCTGTGTGTCTGTCTGTCTGTCTGTCTGTCTGTCTGTCTGTCTGTCTGTCTGTCTGTCTCTCTGTCTGTGTGTGTGTGTGTGTGTCTGTCTGCCTGCCTGCCTGCCTGCCTGCCTGCCTGCTTGCCTGCCTGTCTGTCTGCCTGTCTGTCTGTCTGTTGTGTCTTGTCTCTCTCTCTCTCTCTCTCTCTCTCTCTCTCTCTCTCTCTCTCTCTCTCTCTCTCTCTCTCTCTTTCTCTCTCTCTCTCTCTCACACTATCTCTTCCCCCCCTCCCTCCCTCCCTCCCTTCCTCCCTCCCTCCCCTCCCTTCCCCTCCCCTCCCCTTTCCTCCTCTCCCCTCCCCTTTCCTCCTCTCCCCTCCCCTTTCCTCCTCTCCCCTCCCCTCCCTCACTCCCCTCCCTCACTCCCCTCCCCTCTTGCTTCCCTTATCTCCCACTGTCATCTTGACCTCCCCTTTCTTCTGGCTGGGATCAGGCTGGATGCTGGATGGCATTGTCAGCACCTGCCCACTCCTCTTTAAGCCCCTGTATATCTCCATTGTTAACCCCGTCCTGTTCCACCAGAAAAGAGAACTTCCGTTCTTTGTCTCAAAGTCTTCAGGAAGTAAACCCTCCCATTTCCCTCTATGTGTCAACTCATGAGATTTAAAGGAGTATTTATTTGCATCACATAACCCAGCATCATCTGTCAGCTTTTGGTTTTGACTTGCATGCATGTTCTCTTCAGAATATGATGAAGTGGTTCTATGTAAAAGTAAGTTGCACAGTCATAGCTGTGATGTTCACTGTTTATGTTGGGTTGGTTATGGTTGAGTTGCAGTTGAGAATAAAGGAGAAGATGAAGGATTAGGAAGACAGTTTGGATGCAAGACGGTGCAAGGACTGGTGGATGAAAGGAACTGCACAGAGAATTTGTGCATAGTGAAAGAAAAAATAGCATTGCTAGAGCAAAATCTGAAAATGAGTGGTTTACCTATTTCCAGTGCCATATTGACAGTGGTTTCTTGTTAATGATGCCCTAAAAGTGATGTGTAATTTGCAAAAGCTAGCTTGCATTTGAATACTGCTGAAGAATGACCTCGTTTTGTTATTGTGATGCCTTAAACTGTCCTTTTTGACTCGCATGTATGCGAAGCAAAAGTGAGTCTATGTATTCACCCGTTTCGTCCGTCCGGGCATCCGAAAACTTTAACGTTGGAATTTTCTCGGAGACTATTAAGTCTATCAATACCAAATGTGGCATGATGGTGTATGATGACAAGACCTCAAAAAACACACATAGTGACTTAACCTTGCTTCAAGGTCAAGGTCGCAGGGGCCATAAATGTTGTCTAAAAACAGCCATTTTTCACATTTTCTCAATTTTCTCTGAAGTTTTTGAGATTGGATACCTCACCTATAAATGGTATATAGGGCAGAGTAAGCCCTATCTTTTGATACCAGTTTGGTTGACCTTGCTTCAAGGTCAAGGTCACAGGAGCTCTTCAAAGTTGGATTGTATACATATTTTGAAGTGACCTTGACCCTGAACTATGGAAGATAACAATTTCAAACTTAATAATTATGTGGGGCACATGTTATACTTTCATCATGAGACACATTTGGTCACATATCATCAAGGTCAAGGTCACTTTGACCCTTATGAAATGTGACCAAAATGGGGTAGTGAACCACTAAAAGTGACCATATCTCATGGTAGAAAGTGCCAATAAGCACCATTGTGCTTCCTATGTCTTGAATGAACAGCTTTGTGTTGCATGACCTTGGATGACCTTGACCTTGGGTCAAGGCCACAGGTATTTTGGTAGGGAAAATGTGTAAAGCATTTCTTTGTGTATGATGTCATTGCTAGGTGTAGTTGTTTGACCTTGACCTTGAGGGTCACCTGAAGGTCAAGGTCATGTAAAGGTCAAGGTCAAGCATGTGAGTCGTATGGGCTTTGCCCTTCTTGTTTTATATCTTGATTTTGTTTCTCTGGAGTGTCAGAGAATGTGCTTTGAGAATGTTGTGTGTTTGGTTTTAATAACAAATGTGACATAGTTGTGTGTCCAAACAGTGTTGACTTCGTTCACTTTGCGTTTACATCCATGTATTTTTAATTTGCGTTATCCAAGTTTTCCTTGTTTCCCATTTATATATTGTCATGGGTGTCTTTATTTCAAGTATATTGTGGTGTTCTTCTGTTCTTCACCCTTGCTGCCATTCTGATAAAGTCTCTTGCCACCAAAGGGCTAGCTTTACCTTTTTAGTGGGCACAAGAAATTCTTGTTCCCTAAGGTTTTCACATGATTACTAAATTCAGAGCATTTGAAAAGGAAAAAAAAGAAAAAAAGAAAGGGAAATTATAATAGAGGGAGTAGTTGGAGCTTAGCTGGCAGCTATACTGGTGGACTTAAAAAAAACCGTATAAATATTCATAACAATTAACAGTAACCCAAATACAATGTGTCATTGCTGGACACCCTTTTCACACAAAGGAAGAACAATAAATCCAGAGCTCGTGACCTTCCTTATGTCTGTTAGGAAGGATTTGAAGAAATGATTGTTTAATGTTGTATGGCTTTTATGGTCACCAAAGCAAGTCTGTTAATGGCCTAATAACAATCTCTGAAGACGTATGGAGATAAACTCGTCATCACTTGTTAGGGACACAACCACATGGGATGTCACATCTTAGTCAAGTTTAGTGAGAAAAGCCATTAGGATGTTGAGGGCTGGAGCAACCCCAAGCTTATCCTAGGTCCGTTTCGTCCCGGGATCTCAGCTGCTGTCTGTGTACAGGGCCGAAAAGGATTCCTGAAGTGCATCTGATGGAATTGGTTGTTCTGAGATACTGTCGTTACCCTCAGTTGACCTGGTCACAAAAGATTGTTTGTGGACCCTGTCTCCTGGTAATGTCTCAGAGGTTGTGACACAGCAAGGTGACTGACACCAAAGTGATGAGCAACCTGGCTTTGGGTTGCCCCAGTCCTCAGTGTCCCAGTGGCTTGTTCTTGCAGAACTCAACTAAGATGTGACATCGCATGTGGTTGTATCACTAGCAAGTGATGATAGGTTATTCTCGGCTGAGTGGTTGGCGTGCTTGACCTGCGGTCACTTGCGTTTAGTGGGTGTGGCCTTCAAAGCTGCACGGATTCTAGAGTTGCATCCTTGAGCAAGGTGCTTTACTCACATTGCTTCTCCCCACCCAGGAGTAAAACAGGTACATGTGGGGGCTGAGTTGGAAGATTGTGAGAGACAACTTTGGCGCGTTCATCTGCAGCCTTGTTGCATGCTCCCTAGGGAGTTGAGATGGTGTTGGGGTGATACAAAGAGGTAGCCCGATGACCAGGGACTAGATGTGTGCGGTTTGAGCATCCATCACTGGGTGAAAAAGTCTCAGTATAAAAAAGAGCACCTTTACCTTTGCCTTTATCTTACCATCAAAGCCATATGACATTAAAAGTCCACCAGTATATATATATGATATGTCAATGGCAGCAAAGATTGTATATACTAAGATGGTTCACTCTACCTCGAAATAGTAATGAATACAATGAGGTCAGGCCGTTCACAGTGCTCGCAGCAATGGGTGTGTTTGTTTCAAGGGCATTAACTTTCTCTATCTGAACATAGAGTATTAACCGTTTGAACGCTGTGGGCGGATGAATCCTCCATATAATTTCTTTCCCGAACAGCCGCAGGCAGATCTATCTGCCCAAACGATAGGTCCTATTTATAGAGACAGTATCTGAGAGTAGTTGGACTTTGAGAGCTCTTTCGACAGTGGAGTACACAAAAGAGACCTAGTTTTTACATCTGCTAGCACCATTTCGATTTTGTGAATGCGGTGTATTTTTCTGCTAATTTTTTCATGTGATCAAGCAACACATTTTTGACTCACATGCGAAGCAAAAGTGAGTCTATGTACTGAGCCGTTTCGTCCGTCCGTCCGTTCGTCCGGGCGTCCGTCCGGGCGTAAAAAACTTAAACGTTGGATTTTTCTCGGAGACTATTAAGTCTATCAACACCGAATGTGGCATGATGGTGTATGATGACAAGGCCTCAAAAAACATACATAGTGACTTGACCTTGCTTCAAGGTCAAGGTCACAGGAGCCATAAATGTGGTCTCAAAAAGTCATTTTTCACATTTTCCCAATTTTCTCCCACGTTATTGAGAATGGCGACCTTAGCTACAAGTGGTATATAGGTCAAAGCAAGCCCTATCTTTTGATACCAGTTTGGTTGACCTTGCTTCAAGGTCAAGGTCACAGGAGCTCTTCAAAGTTGGATTGTATACATATTTTGAAGTGACCTTGACCCTGAACTATGGAAGATAACTGTTTCAAACTTAATAAATATGTGGGGCACATGTTATACTTTCATCATGAGACACATTTGGTCACATATCATCAAGATCAAGGTCACTTTGACCCTTATGAAATGTGACCAAAATGGGGTAGTGAACCACTAAAAGTGACTATATCTCATGGTAGAAAGTGCCAATAAGCACCATTGTGCTTCCTATGTCTTGAATGAACAGCTTTGTGTTGCATGACCTTGGATGACCTTGACCTTGGGTCAAGGTCACATGTATTTTGGTAGGGAAAATGTGTAAAGCATTTCTTTGTGTATGATGTCATTGGTAGGTTTAGTTGTTTGACCTTGACCTTGAAGGTCACCTGAAGGTCAAGGTCATATAAAGGTCAAGGTCAAGCATGTGAGTCGTGTGGGCTTTGCCCTTCTTGTGAATTTTGTTTACGTCATCATAGACTATGAGGTATTGGTCGAATTTTGGGGGGATTCTGACTTGGAGGAGGAGGTTTTAGGGTTTGAGGACAAAGATCTCTTGGAGAGGGAGCGTAGTGACCGAGAGTCAATTGTAGTGCCTGATTCCGAAGTTTCAGTGTGAGGAAGAAATTCCCGACGATTGCTTTGAGTGGATATGACCATCAGTGGTTACCATCGATTAGTGGTGAGCCCGGCCCAGCTTTTGTTCCTGATGGACTGTCTGAGATAAAATATTTCGGTTTATTTTTCATTGACGATGTCTTCAATCTCATTGTCAAAGAAATGAACTGATACCAGGCTCAGATGTTGTCCAAGAACAAAGGGGGTGTGGGAGAATATATTTGCCTTCCACAATGATATCAAGGGCTCCTCATGCTGAGACAGGTATTGTCGGCATTCCATGATATTCCCACACAAATAAATCTATGTATGGCACTACACAAATACAGTTGTAGAATAAGGAACTTGCTCTCATTATGTGTGAATGAGAGAGGCTGAACAGCTAGCACTGCCTGTGCTCCACCATAATTAGATTATAATTAGATTGAAGAAAAAGAAGGAAGAGGAGGAAGAAGAAGAAGAAAAAGAGGAGAAAGAAGAAGGAAGAAAGAAGTAGAAAAAAAAGTTTTTTGTCTGACATGAGAAAAACTGAATGCCGTTGAACCAAACATCATGTGAACCCTATATCTATCAAGCACAAAAAGTGAAAGTGAAGGAAAGTATGATACAGACTTTCATATGTAGATATTTAGTTACCTCCCTTTTTCCAATGAAAAATTGAAAAAGGACGTCTCTGGTGTCTTTTTCCAATTATTGCTACAATTTGGTGCTGTGCACCATTGCACTCCACTTGTCTTCTGCATAATGGCATAGCAGTCAGTAATACATAACGGCATAGCAGTCAGTACCTATAGAAGGCGTTGTCTGCTCTCAGACGCGTACATACCACTTGGTGAGATGATTCACAAAGGGAGGCAAGTGAACCATCTTATTATACACTATCTTTGATGGCAGCAGAGAGCAGAGATTGGGTGTATGGGACATTACAAAAATTAGAAGACATTGTTGAAAATAAACACGATAAAGTTGGTCATGGAAGTGGTTGCCAAGATGCTTGATGCATTGACTGCCTAGTTCCAGTCTGGAGACATGGATTACCCATAGAACAGACATTTCACTCACCAAGGTCTGTTGTTGCAGGGCATGGGAGGCTATGATGCCTATGGCAGCAGCTCTTATGGTGGCGACTATGGAGACTACAGCAACTATCAGCAAGGGGGACAATCGCAAAACAAGGTTGGTGCTATGCTGGAGTGCTCTTTCTGTCTTGACCTAACTGATCAAGACTAGGAGTTGCATCCAGCCAGTCTAATGTAGTGCTTGTATCTTACTACTAAAATTATTTCTTGCACATGCAGTTTGAACTTGGCAGAACTGCCTTGTGTTTGGAATTGTTTCACATCTTTAAAAAATGTCTATTGACTTAAACATGGATATACTTCTGATGTGTTCAGCGTTGATGCTTTAGAAGAAATACTATTCAGTGCTTTTGTTAATGCTGCACTCAGGATTGTTCAGTGATACTTGTTGGATGCAGTCCAGGAGTGTCAATGGTTACCATATACCTACCAGTCCTAGGTTGTATTGTTTCATTTGCACTCATTGCTCCATTTTGCAGTTCTCACGGTACATCTAGAACTTGATTAGCAGGCATGAACCTGCAACAACTCATGGCTTCCATTCTCATAATTTGCTTTAACTGCATGTTATGTGGAAAGAGAAAAATGTTCAAGTTACTCCCAAAATCTTTGTTGAAAAAAATATGTGCAACTCCTGCTAACAGCTGAGATGCCCAAGATGCTCTGGCAAGAAGAGAGAGTAGTAGTAATAGTGGAGGCTGCACCTTGCAAGTGCTAGGGCTCTTTTACCGGGTGGTTAGTGTGCTTGACCTGCAGTCACTTGCTGCTGGTGGATGGGGCATGAGAAACTGTGCAGATCCTAGAGTTGCATCCTTGAGCAAGGTATTTTACTCATATTGCATCTTCCCACCCAGAAGGAAAACGAGTGCCTGTGAGGGCTGAGCTGGAAAATTGTGAATGCTAACTTTGATGCATTCATCCAAAGTATGGTAGCATGCTCACCAGGGAGTTGAGATGATGTTTGAGTGATGAAAAGAATAGCTGAATGTGTCTGATTTGAGTTCTCATGAATGGGTGGAAAGTTGTGAGATAAAACAGAGCACCTGTACCTCTTTTTCTGTCCTGAATCATATCATCAATGCACATTAAAGGAACAGTAACTTGTTTAGAGTTGTGGCAGAGAATGATAAAAATGTATAAAACTTTCTAAATATGAAGTGTCAAAGGCAGTAATACCCTGTACCCCCAATTTCAGTCCCTAGCTGCCACTGCACATTCCTCCTCATACCAAACTGAGCAACCATGTGGGGAACAACAGGGGGCTCTGCCCTAAGGTCATCATGTCATCTTCAAATTTAGAAGGATGTGATGGAAACATGGGAGGAATTGTAGCTCTCCGAGGCTTCTAAAGGTTACAAACTGGAATGTACTTGGCTTGCTTGAGACTTGAATCTAGTCATCTTGTATAGTGGGAGACAGTAATGTAAAATGGCCATGGCACTGTCGTCATTCCTCAATGAAGTGTCTTACAGAGTGGTCTAAAATGCCTTGTGTAGCTACTAGTCTGCTTTTGTCCATGACTACTTGATCATTTTGCAAGATTGCTTTTGTTCTCATGACGGGAACAACCATGACTTTTTCTTTTCTTGCTCTGCTGAACCATCTGCTGTTGTTGCCTTTTTACTCTATGTGTAAGCTAACCTCTTTTTAGTGTAGGAAGTGGCCTGAGTGGCTTGCATGTTTGTGATTGCTTTTGTGAAATTATGCCTGTTTATTTGCTGAACCAGAGTGAGACTGACTACACCCAGTATTACACACAGGTATTTGTTGCCAATTTCATGGGTATTTGGAATACATGTTTGAATTGTGTTCTTTGTTTTACTGGCAGTTTATGTGTCTTGTGCATGTTGGAGCAATGTGCTGAGAGTCAGGTGCTGCCACCCCACCACCCCACCCCCCCTCCCCCCAAACCACCCCATTCTTGTTTCCTTTCAATTGTCGTTTCCTTTCAATTGTCTTGGTGTCGTAGCTAGAGCTGTGAGAGAAGGTGCATTTGAGAAGTAACTACAGGATATGTGTACAACTACAAGGACTGAACAGTCCAGGAAGAAATTAACAGTTTGCCATTCTCTCCTATGCAGATGCCTTTTGATGTGGGTGGTGGGTAATTTGTGCCTGAAGCTGATCCACTTGTTTTAATTTGCCATGCTTATGAACGGGAAAAGCATTGTCAGCTTTTGCAAATGTCAATGTGCTGCAAGTCTTGTTGTCAGTTTGCTTTCATTTTGTTTGATGCTGTTTTTGAAAACTGAACGTGTGTTTTATTTTTATTTGGGAAATGGTGGGGTGATTAATCTAACATCCTATAAGGAATTTCACAACTACAAGCCCCAGTCCTGTAAGGTTTTACAGAAAATGACACATAACACAGTTGGTTTGTTAAAAAAAATCTTCTATAATAATGGAAAGATCTGTAAGAATTTATTTTTGATTAGTCAAAAATGAACGTTGGTCATCACATCAAGTACAAAGTGTTTTTGATATTTTTCTTTGCTTAATTTGCATGTAATTAGCATAGTGGGGGTGGTGGAATGAAAATAGACCAAAAATTTTAAAAATAATTTATATAAACACTGTGTAATTTGTGATGATTTTGTAACAATTCCTCGACATAACATAGGCAATCACTGGCTGTCTCGGCTCACATTGCTTGCTTCAGTGGCAGTGCTAATTTCGCACCTGAATGACGCCCATCAGAAACAGAATGCCCAGATAGGCATTCATTTCCTCTATGGAGGTTTCGAATGTTCCATTGCCATTCTGCCTCTCATACATTGTTGTCATGGATCATGACGAACATTTCCTTTGGAAAGGGTTGCAGAAAATATGCTACTGGTTCAGCATCAAATCCGAGTGGTACTTGTGGACCAACTACTTCAACGAAAGGATCGTTAGCAAACTCCTCAACAGTGTCTGACCATTCAGCGATGCTGAAATCATCATCTGATGACGAAGTCAAAATAAGTTGCTCATGGAAGTCCTGTAAATCACTTGTTTGGACATGGGAAACAGTTACATCACTCTGATCAGTTTCTGAGTCTAACGTGTCTAGATCGAACTGTTTCGATAAAAAACGAATCACTGCCTGAACCACAGTCAACATTACTGTCCGCCATCTTCGCAATGGAGAACGCCCACCAAAAAATGAACGAAAAAGCCAAATAACTCAGTAGAAACTTATAAAAATCCATTAAAAAAAATTCACAGAGATGCACTAACCATGCGGGAGTAGCGCAATAATTTTCGTCAGAGTTAAAAAGCTTCTTGCCAGAGTCATTACCCTTGGAATTCAAGGCATGAAACACATGCTGTTACAAGCGGTTTAGGATTTAGACTCGCTAGCAGTTTGGAGCAGTACAGGATGTTAATAATGTGCAGACAATTGATAATTGATGCATTCAATGTTATTTGAAAGTAGGCTTTTTCAATATTTTGACTTGATAGAAATATAAAATGAGGGAGCACTAAAATATTAGCTGTGTTGTAAGGGCATTTGAGGATCAATAAATTTTGTTGGTTTCTCCCTCAGTAGTGACTTTTTCTGACAGATCCCTGCAGGGTGTTTAGCTCTTTGTGAGTAGGCATCCAAAAGTGCCTGACTAGCAGTCTGCCATGCTGACTTTGCTTGTATTTGCCACCTTTCTTTGACTCATACTACCCATTGTCTGCTGTCAAAATGAAAATCATATTGATAATACAGTTTGGTTCATCATTGTAAAGAGTGCTGTGTTTATTTTATCAGTAATTAACCGGGAAAAGGGAATTATACATTAATCTAACTTCTAAGGTTGACGATGATCACTTTCACAAAGCCATTCAACACATTATTGATCACCTTACATGGATGCCAGAGTGGTCAGCATGAGAATAGATCATTTGAAGTGAGCTTAACCAATGGAAGCTGCTGTTTTTCAGCTTTATTTATATACCTCAGCTATTTGGAATCATGGGAACATAGTTGTTGACAACTTGGTGAAAGCCAAAAAGGTATTTTGGATCTTCACTATTTTATATCAAAATATGGGTCAACTCTTTATCTTTAAAACTGTCACACACCGGGAGATGTTTGGGTCACTCAAATGGACCACTCGGACAAAGACCACTGGAAGTCAAGTGATGGTGATTTGGTCTTCCATAGAAGGAGCTCCTTTACATCATCTTGCACATCTTTATCACATGTATTGTGATTACTTTGAGTTGGGACGATTTTATATTTCATCCAAAAGTGAACCTGTGGTTGAGACTGCGTAATGCATCATGTAGACATGTGAATCTTCGTTGAGTCAAGGATGTTCAAACTTTGAGTTCGAATCAATGCTCTTACAAGAATTGCTTCTGCTTTGACTGTTTTGAGATTAACCCATTATGACCGGATGCTACGCATGCGTTACATCTCCCTTTCAGACCGGATGCTACGCAGACGTCGCATTTGACAGTGGTGTATTTCTTGTTTCTAGAAAGTATAGAAGTGAAGACAATTTTTTTTTTTTTGATTGGTGTCAACTTTGTGTTTTTCCTTAAAAAAAAACTTCAGGTTTTAGGAAGCGATTTTCATCACACGCTGTAGGTCATAATGGGTTAACCCATTCGCTTTGGATGGAACGCGCACGTTGCATCCCCCCTTCGCTGCGGGAGTGACGCACGCGTCTCATCGTACCCTCGCGTTGTTTACGTCAAGATCTAAAAATAGCACCGGCAGTGGCTGACTTATCGCACTGCCTGCTGGGAAGCAGAGAGACAGCGCACTACGCTTGTGAAAGATTGATCGAAATCGGACAAGTTTTAGCTGTGTTGTGGCGATTTTTGTTGATATTTCGACTGACTTTTTTCGCGTCATGGCCGACTCCACATCGGATGAGAGCGAAGAAAGCGACATTGATGCCGATTTTGATTTTGAATGCCGGAAGATCCGCTTGAACAGGATCAGTGGATGCGAGAGATGTTGGAGGAGGAATCGTCGGAGGAAGAGTTTCTAGGCTTCCAAGGATCGTAGCAGACAGAAAATTTTCGTTCTCGTGCACGACACGCCTTTCGACGCGCTCAAGGAGTGAAGATTGACATCCCCGAACTATGGAAGATAACTCTTCCAAACTTCATAACATTGTAGTACACATGTTATACTTTCATACTAGGTCACCCGTGTCGTCCGTCCAGGCGTCCGGGCATCCGTGCGTCCTGCCGTCCGTAAAAAACTTTAACGTTGGATTTTTCTCGGAGACTATTAAGTCTATCAACACCCAATTTGGCATGATGGTGTAGGATGGAAAGGCGTGCAAAAACATACATAGTGACTTGACCTTGCTTCAAGGTCCAGGTCGCAGGGGTCGTAAATGTAAAAAAACAACCCTTTTTCACATTTCCCCAACTTTCTCTGAAGTTTTTGAGATTGGATACCTGACCTATATATGGTATACAGGGCAAAGTAATCTCTATCTTTTGATACCAGTTTGATTGACCTTGCTTCAAGGTCACAGGAGCTCTTCAATGTTGGATTGTATACATATTTTGAAGTGACCTTGACCCTGAACTATAGAAGATAACTCTTCCAAACTTCATAACATTATAGTACACATGTTATACTTTCATCATGAGACACATTTGGTCACATATCATCAAGGTCAAGGTCACTTTGACCCTTATGAAATATGACCAAAATGGGGTAGTGAACCACTAAAAGTAGAAAGTGCCAATAAGCACCATTGTGCTTCCTATGTCTTGAATTAACAGCTTTGTGTTGCATGACGTTGGATGACCTTGACCTTGGGTCAAGGTCACGTGTATTTTGGTAGGGAAAATGTGTAAAGCATTTCTTAGTGTATGATGTCATTGCGAGGTTTACTTATTTGACCTTGACCTTGAAGGTCACCTGAAGGTCAAGGTCATGTAAAGGTCAAGGTCAAGAATGTGAGTTGTATGGGCTTTGCCCTTGTTACACTATTTTCTAATTTCAAAAACTCATTCCTAAATTTTGACTTGTAGGGTGTTGTATTTGATTGCATGAGCTTGTAGCAATGGATGTCAGCTTTAACCCATTTATGCATGATACCTCTTTTTTTTTTTAATTCAACAGAAATGTTGCAAATAAGGAACAGACAAATGTTTTAATTGTCAATATTCAAAAAAATAATTTTACTTTACATTAGGGCAATTTTTGATAACGCCCAATAAGTTGGGCGCCATGCGCGAATGGGCGCATCAACTTTTGAGTCTGATGTATAGCAAACACAGCAATAACAGTTACTATTTACAAGTTTCTAAGACTGTATCAGTATTAAGAAACACAAAGTGTTAATATACACTTGTATTGGACTCTGTTTGTATTTTCACACAGCAAAGGTCTTCCTTTATTTGGAGTGAAATGCTTCAAAGCACTTCTCATGTAGAGGGGTTGCAGGGCACTTGGAGCAGGCCTTCTTGGTGTTGCCTTTGCACTGTCTGCATCTTCTCTGGGTCGGCCAACTG